>JXOR01001177.1:0-60349 GCA_001014335.1 Coboldia fuscipes
AATGTTAGATAAGAATCTGAACACTTCTGATTCTTCTCATTTCCACTACCATTCATAGCCAAATTCAATGTGATTGGGAATCGTCTTTCAATAGTCTGATTAAAATCATTTTGCGAAATTGGAAGGCAACAAGGAAAAAAAGGAGAGAATATTTTTTCTTTTTTCAGCATAAAATAGATAACAGGAAACATATTAATGTGATACAGTTAAAACCAGATGGATTTCAAAAATGTTCATTTAAATTGGGTGGTAACAGTCACAGAATCAAAAACGACATTTTTGAAAATCACCATATTCAAGACAGCAGGAAATAAATTTTGATAAAACGGTCCAAGAGTTTCGGTAAATTCTTCAATTTCGTTTGAGGTTTTCCTTTTTCGCTGACGGTCACAAGAAAATGAAAATATTTTCTCTGAATTCCAATCAAATGGTGGTGGTTACAGTGAAATTGAGTTGTTCATTGATAATCATATTGGTTTCTGTTTTTTATTTAATACTGACTATATGACACATTCATTGTACATAATCATCTCATTTTAGATAAAATCCAATAGCCTTTGATTCACAGTTATGCTAAAATCACTTTGTATATCGGTTTTGATTCAACGGGAAAATGTAAACGAATCGAATCGGAAAAAAAAATATTACAAAATCCATTAGATATGATTAAAACTTTCATATCTATTCTGCCATTATGAGATGATATGGTAAGATATTGTGAAACAACTGTTGTACAAAAATCATTGCTCTATTGGGATACTCGATGGCCATATTCATGTGAAAAAAAAAATTGTCGATCTTTAAGACTTTCTTATCTTTAGTGTTTCTTGTATTCGGTTTTTTTCCATTTTGTTGGCTTTAACGTTTTGGAAATAATGCATATTCAACGCCATCAAGAAAAATGGTTGGTTAAAAACCATTACGTTCTCTAAGAAGAAGAATGATCAACCACCCCCCACACTTTAAATGTGATTCCAAAGCCATGCAATAGTTTCGTTGTAACAGTTTTGAATCAACATATGCGTATTCCCAATAATCATATTAAATGCGATGACTACAAATGCAATATGCTGTTCATCCCTTATTTCAATATTCGTTAAAAATAAAATTTGTGTCGTTGTGTGTTTTTTTTTTTAAGAAAACTTCTCAGCCACAACACTGATAAAGACAGTTATCAAGTGAACCTATGAAGATTGACGTTCAACGGGAAAAATCTTTGGGTCTTAGCGCGGCCATAAACTAAAGACCCACAGTAAACCAGATAAGCAATAGAGACCGATATTACAGTCAACGTATCTTCTTACTATAGTGGGATGATCTCATCGTAACCGTGGGTATAATTTAACACTGTTTAGTAATGCACATTTCCATTTATGGTTTGCCCGGATAAAATAACCAAAACCAAACTGTTAACATAAAAATTCGTATTTGGTATAATCGTAAGAGTATGGAATCGAGAGAAAAATAAATGTATAGAACACTTGGCTGTGAGGAAAAACTTTATTCATCTTCATGATTATCCACAATTTCTTTATCAATAAGATTACTTTTTCCACATTTTATGTGAAAAGTTTTCTTATAATACTCAATATAGATTTTTCTAATGGATCTATTCTTTATATTTTTCGGTTTTGATTTCAAACACTAGAATACAATTCGCCACCTCATCCGTTTTTCTATGGCCACTTAACAATCATTTGCCATAATATTCACTTGAATTTAATATTAATATTGGCGGTTTTAGATGAATCTTTGGCCATATATGAAGACGAATGTACATTAGAATTGCATTTGAACAATTGTTCAGTTTATATTGGATTCAATTTTACAGTGAAGAAAAATATTTTTTTTTTAGATTTTGAACGATTGCCTTCCAAATGACGATTGAATAGAAAATCCAAATGGCAATTCTAAATATCTCGATGGAAACTTTTACGATCTAACTATGTTGAATATTTTGGTATCAAAATAAATTCATTTGAAACGGCCATTCAATTTGTGGCCACATGATAAAAAGAAGGGATACTAAACATACATAAATGAAATCAATGATTCTAGAAAAATAAAATAAAATGTGATAGAGAGAGATATGAAATCACTTCTGAACAATTTTCCGATAAAAAACAAATCATTTGCCATTGGTTTTTATATGCTAATATTTGTACAATTGGGTTCATGTTATACACAATCATCAATCCATTGTTGGAAAGTTTTATTAGGATGTCCCAACGATCTCTTCGGTTTTTTTTATTATTATTTCTCCTTTTTTCGCAATGAGTTTTTGTTCTAGTTGATGATGTTGTGTATCACTTGAATAATGTCAACATTAAAATTGGTGAATAGAGCATCGTTTTGAATTACTTATTTTCCATAGTTTATTGGGGAGGTATATGAAGGTTGAAATGCATCTGAAAATCATAATAGAGTTCCTCTACTTTCAGTTTGTTGTTTTATTTTCACGTATTGTACCTGAACAAATTTGCATTCAAATAAAATTTAACGATGATGCAATCTATGTTATTCCATTCAACAAAATCCGATTTTAAATGCCAAGGAAAAACAAAACGCAAATTTAACTATTCAACGAGTATCACTTTTCACACAAACAAATTTTTAATCACATTGTTTGACAACCACCTCCCGAAAACATTAAACGGTTTTTCTTTCTGTTTGTTTTTTTTTCTGTGTGGGGAAAATTGTTTATATGCCACTTTTTAATGCCGGCTTTAGTAACACACACACACACATAATAGTGGAATATTATAACTGATATGATATGATACACCCGCTAACAGAAAAAAAGTGAAAAGTTGTAGTTTTAAATGCATTTGACATCCATAGCCATAAAATATTTTATTTTAATAATTAATAAATCAAATTTTGTTAATGGTTTAGTACACTATGATGAGCATATACCATCATCATTCTATCCATATATCATATTCGTTACTGAATTCTACTGGATTGTCAAGCTAATGCTAGACGAATGTTAAATTTAATTTAACGAATATAAAACACAACATAAATATGGATAGTTGATAACAATATTATGCAAATATTGAAGTTTTATGTGAACGTGTAGAGTATGAAAAATGTTGAAATGTTTTAAATTTTCCAGTGTCACATTAATGAATTCCGGGCAGTTTGTTTTATTTTACTGTATTAAAGGGAAATGTAAAATAGCTGAATGTTATGAATGGTTTTTAATATTCCAGTGTCTTTTAATGCACGAGGATGTGTGCAGAACTTTAGGCTTAGAATTTTATATGTGAAAACTGTGAAAAACGCTTGAACGATTGGAGGAAATTAGCTTAATTTAAACGGCTGGTACAGTGAATTTTTCTCATAGGAAAACGCATCGTTAACGATCCTATTGAACATTCGTTGTATTTAATTTCACATTTTACCGGTATTCTGGTATCATCAGTTTGATACAGACTATTCATCAGCTACTCTTGATGAAATTAGATGAAAATCAGTGTCATCCAGTGTATTTGCAATTTGGTATATTTTGGTGGATAATATCTCACGCGTTTTTCCATATAACAACCGCATATGCATATAAAAACGGATAATAATATTTTGTTATGTTACTAATCTCAATGAAATGGTATTTGATTATCAAAACATAAATCCACTCATTCCATAATAATATAAATCTCTACAAATATTATTATTAATACTTTTATGTGTTTGAAATCAGGGAAACTTTATCCTGTTGTATAGATGAATTTTATGTGTACAGCGTATTAATAATAATTTTTGCATATAAAACCATCAGTTATACATGTTTGCATAATAATGGTTTTATAGTCAACAACCTGACGACCGGTTCAACTCTAAAAGTTGATGAAACTGTGTGACTCCTTATCCACTTCTTTTTTTTTAAGTTCTTAACACTCATCATTCAGTGGATCTCCTTCAAAATTATTTTCAACTATGTACTGTCATCTCAATGTTGAATATAATTCTGATTCAAATAATAGATTTCAATTACAAATACGTGGGATCCGATACGCTAGTGAATTTTCTATTATATAGCAATAGCACACCATTCATAAAATCTATTCTCTATGATTTATTATTTCAATTGCATATTAATAATTGTTTAACGACATAGCACTCTATTATGAATCGAAATATTGTGTTTGTTAGTAAAATTTTACTGGTCCTTGTCTCATACCATCCGATGATTCTGGGGTTCTTTAGAGAATGGGAAATTTTTAGCTTTAATCAATTTGGTAATATGAAGTTGAATATTATTAATGCCGGATACATACTGAAAACCATCCTAAAATACAAAAGATAATAATAAATTTACATAAATTCACAAATAATATTGTTCATAAATGGTATGAGAATGGTTTTTGTGGCCACAAAATGCATTTATGGATTAATGTGTTTTTAGCATTCCATTCATGATGATTTGAATTACATTATACCACCGTAGAGAAATAATTTATCAACAAAAAAAAAAGTGAGAGAGATATGGAGATATTGATAAATATAATCAAACTATTATATCTGATAATTTATCGTATAATCATTAAATGTTTGGCATATGTAAACAGCATTAGATCATAATGCCTTTAAAATTCTCTTAAATAATACGTTTTGTGTCGAATAATTCAAAAACAGAGGTGCTGCTTTTCAATGGCAATGGCAATACTATTCAATGAAAATTAAATGGATTACCACGGTTTTAATCACTAAAACATTCATTATTTTTCATTCACTTGTTCATCATTATACTGAATTATGGACCAATATAATACACAACATAAAGTTTTATCCTATGAGCTAACGATTTAATAAAAGTGTGTTCTTTTATTTTATTTTTACCAAGAGAAACGAACCGAAAAGCAGCAGTTCAACAATTTGAATGAAGAGAAAAAAAAATAAATGGCAACGGGTAATGAGTCGTTAAGTTCAAATGTTCGCGCGCTCATTGAACCCTTTTCTTTTTAATTTTATATTTTTTATAAATTTGACACGGATGCTGTTGAGTGTACTTTACATTCTGAAATCAGTTTCATATAAAAACAATCAACTCTAAAGAAAATAAGAATGCAGAGATAGAAATAACAAAAATAATGTTCAATCTTGACCCAAATCATAGTGTCAATGATGACTTTTCTCTTATGAGTACGAATAAGTGTGACTTTAAATCTAAAAACCGATTGGTCCGAGACTGAAAATTAAAAGACAATTAATTTAATGGATACGGTTTACTGTCCAATTCTTTCACCCTCCCCAGTTAATAATTGAGGGTGACCAAACACATTCATTCAAATTGTATAGTAGTTGGCCCCATAATGACCGTACCAAACATTATGTTTAATTGTTGTTAAGTGGATTATCGGTTTGCCACAGATTCTCATAAGTGAGATGATAGACCCATTGAACATGTCCAAAAGACAATAGCGATGTTAGATTGAGTACGTACATTATTGACCGTACCTTTACATAAAATATTCGGCTCAAAATAAGGGTGTACAATTTTCCAGAAAATTATTTTGAATAAATTTTATAATCACTTTTGTATTCGAATGAAATAAAAATCAATAAATTTCACACCATTTAGGCATTTAGGATCTATCAATGGAGAAATATTATGAAATATTGAATACATATTCATCTGATAGTATAAGTATATGATAATTGTAAGTATTTGATTTAAGAGGATTGAATTGCATCATAAAAGCACTTAAAAGTCATGACATATTGAATGTAATTAATGTAGGTGTGTACATATGGAAATTATACACATAAATTTTCACTCAAAACACTTCACATTGAATCGACAGCAACTACTTGATGTTGTCTACCTTTTGAGGCATCTCACTCTAATTTTTTTTCTGTTTTTAATTCAATCCAGACGATGTGTATTCAATTGGCGCCAATAATGAAATAAATATTAATTTAGTTTTTTCTCTTTTTCCTTTGGCAAAAAAAAAAAAAATCATTGAAAGACAATTTATTTATCAATCACAGTCTGAATTCATTGATAATTTTACCATAAAATAAATGTTCATCTTCTGCGGCTAAATGGATCCATAATGAATGTGATTGGTTTTAAAACCAGAATGGTCGAGTGATTTATCAGTATTTAAAGTATTAAATCTATTAACGCCACACTAAATAATGTTGATTAAGTGCCACAAATTTGATGAGAATGTATGGAATAATACCAATAGTATTCATATTACGTATGTATTCACAGGTATTTCAATTAACACTCAAAATTATTTGTTAAAATTTTCATCAGTTAATGATTTTACCATTTTTCAAAATGGAAAAATTCCATTTAATACTTTAAACATATTCAATCACTAAATACACCCGCTTCAATCAAATTTAATGTTATACTGAATTTTGTTTTGTTTTAATTGCGCCTAAACTATTCACCGATTAGATTCAATTAATTAAATAGAAAGTATTCATTTATTTATCACCTCATCAAAATCGCCCTCCTCCCCCACAACACATATACAGGATTGAAAGAATTCATCTACTACGATGTGTTTTCAACACATTTAATATGGTGAGAATAATGAAATAATAAAAATACATAAATTATTATGTTTTTCATTGTTTTGATAAACTATTCTCTATCTTCCATTTTTCTGTTTCATATGTATAAAATAAATGTATAAATAATAAATATTGGAATAATCTCTATATATAAAATATTGTATAATCCATATATTAATACATAAAAACCATAAATATTTTATGGTATTTTCATCATGTATATAATTCAATAATATTAGTTATTTAGAAATTATCAATTATAAACTATAATAATTTTGTTTCAATTTATTTATAACATTATACATGTATTGATCGCGATTACATTATAAAACATATATAAATAGGAGGGGGGGATGTAGGATAATAAACAAAAACACAGTATTGGTTCAGGTCAACATGATTTAATATTTCTCATTCTTCTGTATTATTTTTTGTTTGTTTGGCCATCATCATCTAATGTCCATCTAATTGATGTTACACAAATATTAACAGGTAAAGGACATTTTAATGTTAAAAGTCATAAATTTTGATATCTTTAATGTTATACAAAACCAATGCTATTAAATAGAAGAGGACGATGGCTGATAAGTTTTTTTTTTTAGTAAAATCATCCTGTAACACATCACCATCAACACATTATGGTATTAGCCACTTAATCACCAGTCATCATTTCCATAAACTCTGTAATGACAAGATACATAATTTGATTATTTAATTATGCAATCACAATTCAACACATCTCTCTCAATGTGTGTAATGATAAATTTCTATTATTTTTTAAATATTAAATTAGCATATGTGACTGTGTGGTTGTGTTACACCAATATGGTAAATGAAACCATCTATTTAACATTTAATATTATCTCATGATATTGTTCATAAATTATAAATTTTACCGTCAAAGTCAACAGTTCCAGAACCGTCCGTATCAATTTCAGCAATAATTCCATCCAGATCGGCATTTGATAATTTGTCATCAAGTGCAGCTAAAATTTCCTTTAATGTCCTAATACATTAACAATGATATAGAATGAAAACCATTATTTTGGATATCAGTTAAAGTGATTTCTTGTACATAAGTTCTCAACAAAATGTTAATATGATTTGCATAAAATAATGAAATTTATCGGATACTATTTCAACATAGAATTATATAATCTAATCAAACTAATTTCGTATTCATACTTTGTGGTAATGTATCCATTTCCTTCACGATCATACAATCTGAATGCCTCCTTTAATTCTTGTTGCATTGCTTCAGCATCTTCTTCCTCTAGGAAATGTCCAGCAATATTACAGAAACCATCAAAGTTCACCTTACCGGATGCTATTCAATAACAAAATTAGTTTTGCACTTTAAAACGTTTTCAAGTATTCATTTTTTCATGTTACAAAATGAAATTTAATTTCAACGTTCAAATAAAATTCAAATTATCATTAGTCTTGAACAGAATTAATCTCTTACAGTCATCATCGGTCTCATCGATTAATGCTTGCAGCTCACTGTCATCAAACAATTGTCCCATTGTATTTAAAATTGTGGCAATTTTCGTGGTCTCAATAAATCCACTTTTGGTTGTGTCAAACATTTGAAATGCCTTTCGCATGATTGCCATCTTTTGTTCATCATCGTCCTGTTATGGTATTCCATTGTCAATTATCCATTAAATTCCAATGAATTGTTTTGAATTCAACCAAGAATAGAAGCAGAATTTCAATTAAAACAAATTTTTCTTTTTCACTATCAAACAATAATTATCTTATTAATTAACGGATAATTACCATCATGATTACAGAGTTTTCTTTTTTTCCGATTCACACGTAAAAATACACAAATAGGTAACAGTAAACCGGATTAAATAATCCGTATGATTAATAGTGAGTTATTAAATTTAATGATGTGTAAAGAACAGAAACACCCGTTTAATGATTTCCACACAAAACGGAAAATACACAGTGAACACGTCTAGAGGAAAAATGGCACTGAAAACTGATCAACTAGTTGATTCAACGCTGATCACGAGAAAACTAATTGATGTGATTTGAACAAAAACATCAATTTGGCCAGTTGATCTCTTTCACTTATGGACCGAAAAATGCGTAATGTACTAAATACACCCGTATATGATGCAAACAATCTCAATCGGGTATATTATTTGATTTTTTTTTTGCTGAACGTTCATCCGTTTTCTATTGAATCTCCATGCTATGCCACCGAATAAGTATATAATAATTACTTGTCTGTTCTATATTTACCTTCATAAATGAAAAAAAAAATATTTTTTTTTTAAATTGGTTATAATTTATAAGTATTTCGTTATAGAATCTCATTGGAATGTAATACGTTCCGAGTCATACTTATGGTCCATTATGAAAACATTAAAAGTTATTTTCATTATAATGTTGGTGTTTTCCAACCGCCAATTGTATAAGACGATGGCCGTAGACATGTGTATTATCGGTTTGGATATTTTTAACAAAAGGTAAACTCTGTGTAAAAGATATGAAACGATTGGAATCAATACGGATGATTTATTTATAACAAATAAGAAATGATATGGTATGAATGTGTAAATTATAACTAATTTCACAGCATAAACATCATTAGGTGGCGGTGACACTCTCTTTTTATGCTGATCCCACATATTAATTATGGGGTCACACTAAGACGGTTCTCTTCTAGTTTTACTTTTCACACAGGAAAAAAAAAACTTGTACACGAAGAAAATGATGAAAATCATTACGTATTAAGTAGACACGTTACAGTTATTTCTTTAACTTTTTTTTTTTAATTTTAAATTTTTGTTGTTCACTAGAAGGCCATAGCTATGTAATTAAGTCAGTCTCAACACTGACTTCACGTTTGAAACTACAGTGTTTACGTGAAAATTCATTAAAACGGTGAAATATAACATGACCAACTTTATAGCGCTTTGCTAAAATATAAAGAAGAGTAAAAAAAATTATTATAACTTAAGATGAGGCCAAAATATATAGAAAGAAAAATAATAAAATCGCGTTTTTTTTTTGGTTCCTACAATGAGATGATTATGTGTACCGTCTCACTTCATTGGTATGTTCCTATGGATCCGTTCCATTGTAGATTGGAACAAAAATTCAAAGTATTTCAAGTATCGACATTCGATTATGAATAGTTTTTCTTTCTCTCATTTTCGTTTTGCATTGAATTTTTCTTCTTATAGTGAATCACGAGAAAAATGTAAAGTGAGTCTTGAGTATGAGAAAAATTATTGATTCTTTAGGCGAATTCGGGAGATGATGACGGGCCAATACTTAAAGTTGTTGTATTTCTTATTTTGTTTGGTATACAACATCGTGATATAGTTGATGTGCATTGCATGTAGCTGAACTATAATAGAATTGTTGTTATACAAGATACCAGAACTGATGGAAACATAAACGAACAAAGAGTATGGGGGTAAAGGAAATTAAGCTACATCATTAAGTTCACCTTCAAATTGAGAAGAATAAAAGAATGAAATTTACTATGGCATGGTACTCTATCAGTAGCAAAGATTTAGTTGTTTTGTGTCCTTAAAATTCATTACAACACGCCAACTGTGTAGTTTGTTTTTTTTTCCCTTTACTTCGTTAAACTTTGAGGCAATGCCAAACGGGATTTGTTGGTTTTGTATATTTCAACTACAACAAAAACATAAAAAGAAAAAAAAAAACTTCAAAGTTTACCTCTCTTCAATTCATGTTATACCATTGTTTCTCAGTAATTCTTTTTTCATTTTTCTGCTGTTTAAATTTTTATCATCAATACGAAACAAGATAAGTTACAATCATTTCGTTGAATAAATTTTTACTTCAGTTTTCAATGAAAAATTTTTGTGTGTTTTATTATTCATTCAATTGTATACAAACCCAGTGAATTATCGTTCCTAATGAGCTCAACCATAGTAATGTATAGACATTCATACAAATCTATCAGTATTAAAACTACGTAATATTTGTTATTATATTCCTCACTATGGAAAATCACCGAATTTGGTACATTCAACGAATTGAATTTTTTATTTCTTTCGATTCATTACATGTTAGATAAAACAGATGACTTTGTTAATGAAAAATAAGAATAAAAAAAAAAAACAGTGAAATCGTAACACTGAAAATTGAAATACAAAAAAACAAGAAGAATTGCAAAGGAAAAACAACATTTTTTATTTGTAACTAATAAGCAATAATTTTTTTTTTTAAACCACTAGAAAATTTGTAAGTACACACTGATAATTATATCCGTTGGTCTGTCTATTCTCTCCCGTGTGGTGTTTAAAGAAGCTGTACGATGTCATAGTAGATTTAAATGTTTATTTTTGACCAAATTCCCGTTTGGACCCCCATTAGAAAAGCAGCGGATTTGTATTTCACAGTAAAACGGTTAAGTAAAAACCCAAAGAAAATTCTGTTGTTGGTTTTTTTGATGATTTTCTCATTTTGTTATGTTTTTTTTTTTTTGTTGATGGAAACTATAGGTTAATGGAAACTATAGTGGAATTCACACCTAATGAGATCCAATAATATTCGTAAATGGGTGACGTAACGGTATTTTTGTATCCATAAACATAAATAGCTTATTATTCGACATCAGGTATAATGGGTTTTAATTAGAAAATAACATTGAAAACGACGGGTATTTTTCCACTTTTAGTTACTGGCAATTTGTTTGCACCTAAGATTCAGCAACGTGACATCATATAATTCGTATGGTAACAGTCAAATGCTCCAATGTCTATTGCTGAAAATCCCTTGAGACAAATATAACAATTACATTATCATAAAATCAGTTATTTTGCACAAAAAACCCCCACACTTTCTTTGCTGTATAAACAGAAACTGAAACCATTTTTATAAAAATCTCGATATTATGAATTTAACTGAATTGAATAAACGATAGAAAAACATACAAAAGTATAATTCAAGTTTAGTGTGGCAGACATAAATGGATATCAAATCAGTATGAATATTAAAGGCAACAGAGAATGGGACAACTGAAGAATCTTGAACAGATTCAAAGGATNATTGATATCGCGATATTATGAATTTAACTGAATTGAATAAACGATAGAAAAACATACAAAAGTATAATTCAAGTTTAGTGTGGCAGACATAAATGGATATCAAATCAGTATGAATATTAAAGGCAACAGAGAATGGGACAACTGAAGAATCTTGAACAGATTCAAAGGATTTGTGGTCTAAATGTGGTACTTATTAAAGACAACAACATTATTTGGGCCATTTAGAAGTGTTGAATTTATTGTAATTATTATTTTAACCAGCCTACCCTCGGGGGGACTAAGGAAAATACTATGATGAGGATGTTTATGCCACAGGATATGGGACCATTATTAGACGGATTGCATAAACAATTCTACGGGTAGACACACTGGTATCATCTCATACAGTAATGAATGGTTGATGAACATCACAACTTTTCCCTTAAAATGAACTTTTCTGAAACAATTTACAAATTTTTCCCAACCAATTGTATTTTATTCATTACCCGCAACAGAAAACTAATCCGTTTCACATATATACATTGAATGCGGTGACACAGTATGATATTTGATTTTATGTTGCAACCATATTCTGTATGATTGTTATGTGTTACCCAAATAAAAAAAAAATAAAATAAAAGAGTTATACAGCCAATTTCCAATTAACTTTCCTATTAGTAGTTTTCTTTCTCGGTCATTGGCAGCAATCATCAAACAAAATTTATATGGATTGGTAGAGTATCGATTGAAAACTTGTCGATGTAATTTTCTCTCTTTTGTCTTACAGTTTTCGGACACAATGATGGTTTGTTTTTATTTATCCACGAATTTTACAATTTTCTATAAATCAGAAACAGTAAATTGGTCTCAAATGAAATTAAATCCAGTGTCAATGAGCAATCGTAAATCACGTATAACGAAATCGATTTGTTCAATATGAGAATGAGGCAAACGTAAAAAAAATCAATCGCGTTTAAACTTCTAATTATTTCGAACGAAATTCGTTGATATTTATTTGTATGGCCTAATACTGTGTCTGGACGAATGAGTGTTGTTTGTTTCTTTGTGAAAAATGAAATTAATTTTTCAACGCCAACGATATTCATTTGAACATGCAATTCGAAACCCCCATTCCTTCGTAGACAAAAAATTGGCAATTTAACGTTAAATGAAAAAAAATAATTAAATGATTTGATAATTTAATTGTAATTTATTGAAAGAAAATACTTTAAGTTAGCTTGTAATAATTATTCAGTACTCATAATAGACCTCATTTGCCTTATAGCAGTAACTAACCGGGGATCACATCCAGACGTTGAGCTTAAATATCGATCAGCCGGTAGCCGAAGTAACTGAGCTATCTGTTTTAAATGATCACTTAAAAGTAAGCCAATGTCATCCAGAACACTTCCAAAATATTCTGTAAAACATTCAAATTACATTCAACAATTCAACAATTATGAGTGAAAAACTTACCAATGTCAACAGCTATTTGTTTAGCAGAAGTTTGACCCAAATTGGATAATTTTAGAATCTTGTTTTGGTACGCAACAGAAATTTCCTCAACAATCACTGATAACAATAAATCGGCCCCATGTTGACTTGTTGTGTATTTAGTGTCACTTATCTGTAAAGCGGTCTTCAGGGACACTGATGGATTCAATAGCAATGGCTCGAGATGCTGGGGCAACATCAACAAATACTGACCAACCTGTGTGATGTATTCCTGTGGTGCCAAACTAAAATCGGGTAGTTCTTCATCAGTAATTTGATTATCCGTATCGGGTTTGATTTTCTTTATGTATTTTTCCATTGGTGTCACCAACAGCGACAACATCAGATCATAAATATCATTACAAATTGTCTTAATCAGACCAAAATTGGTCTTGAATATTCCACTTTCACTACTTTCGATGCATTCACTTGACTCTTTTGCTTTTTCACGTTCTCCAATTAAATCCAATAGTCTCTCAAAGTCCTTCACATCACGAATTTCTTTCACAATATAACCGAAACTGTCCGGTTGCTGTTGCTTGATACTGTCGTATTTAGCTTTAATAATGTCTGTTATCTCCTCATCGAAAATATTTAAACGTTTTGCTAAATCACCAATGTGTTGCAAAAGTGATACAGATATTTGCAATAGACTCCAATCCTGTTCAGTATGTTTGGTAAGATTTAACTGATTTTGTGCCTTCTTGTAAGTATCAAGCAGTGTCACCAATAAATCATTTACAATTGTTATTAGTCCTGGTATGGCACAGTCCTGTGTTATATTGTGACAACGTTTCAATGCCATCTGTAGATTTGAAAATAACTTTCCGTTGGCTGTCTCCAGTAATCGTATACTTTCAGCAGCTGACGATTGTATAATATTTATATCGTTTAAATGTTTCACTTGGAATGTTTTCTCAATAAGGATATACTGGCCCAAGAATATAGAAAAATAGCCAAAAATTGAGGTGCTTATACGTTCCCGCGTTTTAGTATCGATATAAGCAGCATAATTGTCTATCTCCTTCTTCACTAACTTGCCCAAATGAACATTAGCTTCAGAGAACTCACTCAAACTCACTAGTTTATCTGAGGATTTTTTCAGACTTGCTTTTATTGAATCTTCTCTCGTAGGTCTCAATGTATCTAATGCATCAGCTAGAACAGAGAAGGCTTCACTCACACAATCTTGTCCAAATACTTGAGCACACCACTTTGCTTGTTTCACAAGAACATCATAAAAATAATCATAAAATTGTCTTAGGTATTGATAAGAATCCGGGGTAGTTGACACCATGTCATTCCAATATTTGAAAACACTTCCTTTTATTATTGTCCGATAATATTGCACCATTTGTGGCATACGATCCATGTCACGAAACACTATTGCATAATTTCTTGACTTTTCAACATCTCCAGATGTTAGGCATTGCACTACAGAAGGACTAATTAATGCTTCAATACGATTTTTGAACTCATCAACTTGAAGCTCTCGTTCTGATTGTCCCGGTAAACCCGATTGAGCGATTAGTGAACGTTGAAGACTATTGAATTTCTCACAAATTTGCTTCAAATCATTCTTTTCTATGAGATCTTCAAGTTCAGCTACTAATCGACCCCATCCGTCCGACTCTCTTAAGCCGCTAACTGCAACGTCCAATTTAGTCTTTAAATTATCCAATCGCTCAAGATTTGCTATTTCTTCTCCAGTGTTCCGTTGTACTCGAACGATTTCCTCTTGAACTGTTGACATTTTGTGTCTCAATGATTCAACTTCCACTTCCAAGTGTTTCACTTCATTCAAAATTCTGGGATTATTTGATAACACTTTGTTGCTGCTCTCCTCTAACGCAGCGTTTACTTGTTCCACATAGAGTTGTAGTTTGGAAACCAATTGGGCAATGAATATCTGAAATTATTAGAAGGATAAATAAAACGTCGAAGGACTTAATAATAGATTGTCAAGAATGTTACCTCTTTCGTTTCCTTCTGGCCATTATTTCGATAGGTGGAGTTAATCCAATCTGCTGGATTGAATTGATCATCAGAAAACGCCGAAATATCCTAATAAAATGATGTATTATTAACTATTAAAGCATAAAGTACAGTAAAACAGATTACCATTATGAAACACGTCAGCAGACGATGATTATTCACTTAAAGTTTACTACTTTACAGATTCTCACCTATTAATCTATCATGAAAATATTAACCCAGGTGGTTTTAATACCACTTTCGACTACTTTATATAAATAATTAATCGAATGAACTCAATTAAATTGGCAAATTAATATTCAAAAATATCCAACAAATTAACCCGGTCTCGACAATAAAAACAAACAATGGACGAAAACAAAATCATATGGTTGCAGAATTCGAAGGGGGTAATAAGCTATTGTGGAATAAGTAAATTTTACCATGGAATAAGTAATCGGAATTAGCAATGGATATCCATCAATTAATTATTTCTTTTCATGTAATGCCTGGCGGTTTGAAACAGATTACAAAAAAAATAATCAAATCAATTTAAAATTAATTCCAAATATTGTTAGCCTTTATTCATAATGCATTAGACAATTTCTGGAGACCATAATTTGAAGGTTCTATCATAAGAAGTAGTTGCAATATACTGTGAATTGGGTGAAACATCAACACTCATTATCTTTCCGTCATGTCCTGAGAGAGTCTTCAGTGGCTGCCAAGTTTTGTTGGACCAGATCTGGAATTAAAAGATATTCATAAATAATTAAAATCTTATTAACCGAGTTCAATTAAGCTAGTTTAAGTGAAAAAATGAAAATGGAACTTTATTACAGTACATGCCCTCTGGTGTTAGTTAGCGTCGTTTAAGAGCACATGGCCGGTTGTCAAAATTTGTAAACACACGGCGCATTGGATTCTTTTTTTTTTTAATATTTCTCACCAATAACAGGTAAAACACGATTAAAATTATTAATAATTTTTAATTTCTACAATCATTAAATGTTTCTAGATATGGAGAAGAAGGCGTTAGATTACGTCGGATACAGTACAACCCAATTGGAATCTTATGTACAAGACGAGGACTCATGTGTAGACAAAATAAATCATGATATGCATATAGACATCCCGCCATGGGCTCTTCAGAATTTATCTAAATCTCTTAAACAAATTATTTGCACAAAAAAGATCGGATTATATGACAACAGCCTGGATGGTATAGTTTTAGGTGTAGCGAATATTAAAGTAATAACTAACAAATGGGCCATCCGACAGAATAGTCCCGATTTCCATGTCGATATTAGAGCTGATTGGTATGTGTTTCGACCAAAGGCTGGTGCTATATTAAAGGGAATAGTCAAACGTATTTTGCATTCGAATAATCTAAGTGTCCTCATTTATAAAGCATTTAATGTATTCGTACGCACACCAAAACTGAGAAACAGTAGATTTTCACTAAACCAAGAGATAACCATTAGACTGGTTAAATTTGACTTAAAGGGCTCAAGACTACCTCATCTGGATGGTGAATTAGTCACCGACGGGATCACAGGCGAAGATAATGCCGACAGTGGTATTGATGGCTGTGCCATGAATAAAAGTATAAAATTTGAACATTCCGATGAGGTAAGTGGATTATAAGAGATATGGTAAAAACATTACATAATCAAATTCTTTAAATATTATAGGAAGAGGAGGAAAAGCCACAAATTTTTATAGAGCCAGTCGTAAGTCCGAAAAAAGAAAAAAAATCAAAGAAAAGGAAACGTAACGATAGTCATGCATCTAATGATTCATCATTTAGCGAAGAAACTGTTTCGAAAGTAAAAGTTAAAAAAGAAAAACATAGTTCTGATGAAGGAACACCCATGAAGAAAGTGAAACGGAAATAGATTTGAATAAAGTGTGTTTTAAAAATAAAAACGTACCTTTGTTGAGCAATCGTAACTACTAGTTATTAAGAAATACCCATCCTTTTTCTGGTATTTGACATCAGATATTAGATTCGTATGAGCTGGAATTGTGTAAATAGCTTGTCTCCTCCTTAGGTCCCAAATCTAATAAGTAAAAATGTAAGAATTTAAGTACAACTAATAGTCTTTATGGACAATGAATATTACCTTGCAAGAGTTATCCTGACTGCCAGTGGCGATATTGAATCCATTAGGTGAAAAATCTACTCCAAATATTGAACCTAAATGTCCTTCCAAAAACATTATACATCTGCCCGTTCTCAAATCCCAAACTCGACCAAAAGCATCTAGTCCTCTAAAATAACAATAATATTTATTATTTAATATCCTTGATGAAACCATTACTATTCATCCTACCCAGTTACACAAACAGCGCCATCATCTTGAAATGCTATACAATGTACCCCCTTACTGTGACCTTCTTGATGCAAAACTTCTTGCTTTTGTTCCAAATCCCATAGACGCCATGAAGCATCATAACATGCTGTGCCTAGGAATCTACCAGATGGATGGAACGCTAGCCGAGAAACACGATGAGGCATATGGCCAGTGATATCAGCTATTGATTCTTCTTGATTATAAGCCCATAGTTTAACCATTCCATCATATGAGCATGAAGCTATTGCTACTACGTTCTCATCATCGGATTTTACATTGTTCCGGAATGAAATCCCACCAACCTGATATTCATGACCCCGGAACGTATTGACCAATTGACAGTCTGGTACTGACCACAGTTTACACTGTCCGGACCAACTGGATGTCAGTAACATCGAAGAGTCTTCATTAAATGAACAATTACTAACTGGTCGTACGTCACCAACTTGACTGCATAAAGGTGCTAATGACTGAATTTTCTTCTGTAATTCAACCATTCGACCAGCCTTGGCGGCACTTGGTAAGTTTAATGATGATTTAGCTCTTTCTAAACGTTCCTTAGCTCGTGGCAATGAGTAATCTGCGATCCATAAGCGAGCAGTACGAAGTGAATCAGGACCCTCATGATACCATGTTGTCTCTTGTTCTTTTTGTAACTGCTTCCGTTCTTCTTCCTCTGTGACTTTGTACTTTGACGCATTTTCTCCTAAACTAAAATTTAGAAAATATTACATTTAGTAAAGGGAACTAAACTTATTAGCTTATACTAACCTAGCTAATAACTCTCGTAAACGTTTACGTCTTTCAGCCGGACCTTCCCCAAACAAACAAATTGGTTCATTCAATTTACGGAGTGTGTCCTTCACTTCTACATCGTCCGTACTGACCTTGATTTGTCGTGCCTTCTTACGTCGTTCGAACTCTTCCAGCAAAGCTGCTTTATCCTTTGTACTAAAAGAACAAAACTAATGAAATATTGATGTAATGGTATATTCTATCAATAACTTACATCTCATTTTCCAGGTCAAAATATTCATTCGATGTGTTTATGTTCCCAAGCAATACCTTCTTGGTTGCGGGCTCATAATCCTCTTCATCTGATTCTATACTCTCTGTTTGCAATCTTTGTTTTTCGGTTTCCTCAAGAGATCCATAGTGGATGGTTTTCACCTTTTTTGTGAAATGTAACTCATCGTCGTCATACATTCTAACGAAAACTACACTTAAACCCAATTATTTAATAGTAATGAATCACAAAATGCAAATTATTTAATTTACTTGAAGCAAGAAGCAGTTCTTGTAACAAGTATTATGGATTGTTTACAATTTGCTGCTGCCGGTACGGTTCAAAACACAAATACTTAACATAACCTCTTTTTTGTTTCGGTGCAAATAAAATCTGTTCCTTATCAGTTCGTGATACCCATTCGTTGTGACTTTAATTAAGTGCAACATTTCGATTACTTGTTAAAAAGTGATTTTGTGTTGATCAGTGTCTCCCAATTTCTTCATTAAATTCAGTTTTTCTTGTGATATTTTAAGGCAACCGTAATCATGTTGAAGGTAATATAAGTGAATGCGACTGTTCTTGTGAAGATTAAAGGATTTCGAAGAAATTAGCATAGATTAAGAATTCGCAAGTCCAAAGTTCATGAACAAAATATTCAATGCCAATGTTCAATGTGAAAGTACAATCGATTTTAATTAATTAATAAGTTGTAGTCCAAGTGTTACATAACTTGAGATTAACATTTTCTTATCTATATTTTCACTTAGAATGCAGTTACTTTGATCACCGGAGGAGCATCTGGTTTAGGCCGTGGCACCGTCGAACGGTTTGCCAGACAAAATGCTAAAGTTGTTTTGTGTGACTTACCGACATCGAAAGGTGGTGAAGTGGCCAAAGAATTGGGAGAAAATGTTGTCTTCGTTCCGGTTGACGTTACATCGGAGAAGGATGTCACCACTGCTGTTCAAACTGCCAAGGAGAAGTTTGGTCGTCTTGATGTAGTCGTCAACTGTGCAGGAACCGCCGTTGCTTTCAAAACATATAACTTCAACAAAAATGTTCCACATAAATTGGAAGACTTTTCACGAGTTTTGCAGGTATATATTGTCTTCTCCAATTCTACATCATAGTATTTTTAACTTCATAAATGTGTATCGTAGGTCAATGTAGCAGGTACATTCAATGTAATCCGATTAACCGCTGGTCTTATGGGCCAGAATGAACCGGACAAGAATGGACAAAGAGGTGTTATAATCAACACCGCTTCAGTAGCTGCATATGATGGCCAGATTGGTCAGGCTGCTTATGCTGCCTCAAAGGCTGCCGTTGTAGGAATGACTTTGCCAATTGCTAGAGATTTGAGCACCCAAGGAATTCGTATTGTTACCATTGCTCCAGGTCTCTTCAACACTCCAATGTTGGCTCAATTACCCGAGAAGGTTCGCAACTTCTTGGCCAAAACAATTCCGTTCCCGCAACGATTAGGTGAGCCCGATGAGTATGCTCAATTGGCTCAAGCAATTGTTGAGAATCCTCTGTTGAACGGAGAAACTATCCGTTTAGATGGTGCTCTTCGTATGATGCCTTAGATTGAGCAATTAAAAACTGCTGCATACCGATGACTACATATGTATTTGATCAATCTAATCAGGTGTAAAGTGCATTTATTTTTTCTTAAAGTGTAGATAAATTTGTTATAATTCGAATTGATTTCGAGACAATAAATTACTGAAATAATTTATAATTTCGTTGAGTATGTGTCCTAATAGAATTTGTCTGATAATATTAAATTAATTGATTCTGGTCCATCATGATACAAATGTTGGTCCAAATTCAGAATCGGCAGAATTAATACCGGTAGTCATGATACAAATTTTTATACCATGACCGGTAGTTACAACTTCAACCGATAGAGGCAATCATATGAATCATAAGTTGTGAGAAACTGTACCAAATAAGACGTGTGATTTTGTTTATCTTCTGCTTTTATCAATTTTTAGCGAGTTTAAATAATTAAATATGGTGAGTATCGATTAATTAACTTATTTAAGGGCACTACGTGTTGAAAATTCCAGTGATTCTATTGATAGTTTCACTGAAATTCGTCAAATTGCACCAGGTGTGATTGGAGGTTATGTGCCTATTTCTTCTGGATGGTTCTTTTGTGTGTGACTGCATTAGGCAATGACTAATTTATTGAAATTGATATTTTAGGAGGTAGCCCTAAACCCAGTGAGAATCCTGAAAAATGAAGCTCAGGAGGAGAAAGCAGAAATTGCACGATTGTCATCGTTCATTGGTGCTATTGCCATCGGTGATTTGGTGAAAAGCACCTTGGGGCCAAAAGGTATGGACAAGATTCTTATCTCAGCCGGGCGCAATGCTGGTAACGTAGAAGTGACCAACGATGGTGCCACAATCTTGAAATCAATTGGTGTTGATAATCCAGCAGCCAAAATTTTGGTCGATATGTCGAAAGTACAAGACGATGAAGTTGGTGATGGTACTACCTCAGTCACAGTTTTAGCATCAGAATTGTTACGGGAAGCTGAGAAACTGATTGATCAAAAACTCCATCCACAAACTATCATTGCTGGTTGGCGAAAGGCCACAGAAATTGCTCGCAAAACATTAACCGATGCAGCCCAAGATAATTCAAAGGACGCTGCAAGGTTTAAGGAAGATTTATTAAATATCGCACGCACCACATTAAGCTCTAAAATTCTGTGTCAACACAAGGAATTTTTTGCCAACTTAGCAGTAGATGCAGTGCTTCGATTAAAGGGATCTGGTGAATTAAGCGCCATCCAAATTATTAAGAAGACTGGTGGAACTCTTGAAGATTCATTCCTAGAGGAAGGTTTCTTATTGGATAAGAAACCAGGTGTGCATCAACCAAAGCGTGTAGAGAAAGCAAGAATCTTAATTGCAAACACACCCATGGACACGGACAAAATCAAGGTGTTCGGTTCAAGTATTAAGGTCGATTCAATGGCAAAGATTGCTGATTTAGAGATGGCCGAGAAGGAAAAGATGAAAGATAAAGTGAACAAAATCTTAGCTTATGATATCAATGTATTCATCAATCGTCAATTGATCTACAATTACCCAGAACAATTATTTGCCGATGCAGGTGTAATGGCAATTGAACATGCTGATTTCGATGGTATTGAACGTTTGGCTTTGGTGACTGGTGGTGAAATTGTGTCCACATTCGAAAATCCACATGGCGTTAAATTGGGCCAATGTGATTTGATTGAACAAGTGATGATCGGTGAAGATGTTTTACTCCGTTTCAGTGGCGTTGCATTGGGCGAAGCTTGCTCAATTGTGATCAGAGGTGCAACACAACAGATTGTTGAAGAAGCAGATCGTTCGTTACATGATGCCTTATGTGTGTTGGCAGCAACAGTAAAGGAGTCAAGAATTGTGTATGGCGGTGGTTGTTCTGAAACAATGATGGCTACGGCTATATTCAAGGAAGCTATCGAAACACCTGGCAAAGAAGCCATTGCTATGGAAGCCTTTGCTCGTGCTTTGCTCCAATTACCAACAATTATTGCTGATAACGCTGGTTATGATTCTGCTCAATTAGTGAGCGAATTGAGAGCACAGCATTCTCAAGGTCATAATTCAATGGGACTTGATATGGATAAGGGAGCTATCGGTTGCATGAAAGACTTAGGCATCACAGAATCCTATGCTGTTAAACGGCAGGTACTATTGTCAGCTTCAGAAGCCGCTGAAATGATTCTTCGCGTAGATAACATAATCAAATGTGCACCACGTCGTCGTGATCCAGATCGTCGTATGTGTTAATTTAAACCAGTTAAAAATCAATTAAATACATAATTTCAATTTAATGCATTTTCACCATTAATGATTTATTTGCTTAACGTAATAACACATTCAGTATATTTTTGTTCTCTTCATATAAAATATTTCACCTAATTTGTAATGAAAATCTTTCATAACATTTAGTAATAATAATTGATTATTATTTTAATAAACGATATTTTAAATTATATGTCAGCTGATTCCAATTATTAATTACGAAATTACCACAGTATAACCACGCAGCAGGATTACAGCAACAAACTTGAACCTTTTGAATTTTCATTTTAAAATATTTTTAAACGCCTGAAGGTATGCTTCCATTAAATTGGTTGATGGAACGCCTAAAATTCTGCAACAGGATTACAACAACAATTTTGGAACTTTTGGATTTTAAATTTTTTCTGAAAATATTCGCCTATTCCTAATTATCCAATCACTCGAGTTTTCCTCGAAAAACTTATTCTTATATTTTTTTTTGTAATTGGATTAGGCGAACATAATTGTAGTAGGCAAATTTGTAAAGTTAAAGTCCTAGTATATGTGAAGGAAATTAAGAAATTATTGAAATCCAATTTTTATTTTTGGCTTTAAAATGCAATATATTTTATTAAAAAATGCATCCGATACTAAATTATAATGAATTAAATAACTTATTTTAACACTCTTAATTTATGCTTCTATGCAATCAACCAAAAAAGAAACTAATCATTTTAAAGTTTGAAATTCATAATTCTGTTGTTTCTAGTTTCTTAGCTAATTTCTCAATGTGACAATACACATTGAATGAGGAGTTTAAATTATTTTGTTGATCCGCATACGAATTGGCAGACATCTGCTTCATTTTGTCCTTCTCGCGCGTAGAAAAATCATCCACTGTAAAGATATTCTCATCCAATGAATCTGGAGAGTTGACATCATCATCATTCTTAAACCATTCATTTGCATAAGCCTTTAACCAAATGGGATTACTGCCTTGCATACTATGCTTATTTGTATTTGGTACACGAGTAGTAACTCCTTCTGTTGGGATTCCGATGTCAGATAATGCAGGTCCTTTAACAAACAAAGACAAATTTAATATGACTTAAATACGAATCAATTACCATTCACTCACCATAAGCATTGACTTTAGCTACTCTCAACTGTCGTTTATAGCTGGCCTTTTGCGTATAACACAGGATAATTGTAACTACCAAAATACAAGCTAAAAATATGTTGCAGAATACTAGCCAAACTACCATTGGTTTCTCTCTTAAATCTCCAATAAGTGGAACTGCTTCTGCCGGTTCAGTATCCAAGACATTGAAATCCTATATAAAAGATCGAATGCTTTAGTAATTCAATTGACGATAAAATATAATGTTTGGGCACCTTAAATAGTTTGTCTAATATTTCAATATTCTGATCAATTCTCCTTAAAACATCACCAACTTCCAATATCGAATTATCCTGGCGATCAACTAAATGTAGGTAGATATCAGTCTTTGTTTTATCCACCGATCCATCTCTATTCTCATGGATTTTAAAACTGTCAACGTTCACAATTGCATCCAGTTCTTTGCTCAACGTTCTACAAAATTCGATATTAATTAGTTCAAATATTAATGATAGTTTCGAGTATATGTTCTTACGATCGGAATGTTTCAATTTTATCCCTAAGATCCTTAGGCTGATGTCTCAATACAAAACGAACACGTTGATCTTCTCTAAGTAGGTAAATGAATACGTGTGCTACATCTTTGAAACCAGCCGTATCATTCACAAGTACCTTAAATAGAAA
The DNA here is from genome assembly GCA_001014335.1 of Coboldia fuscipes. Lineage (NCBI taxonomy): Eukaryota > Metazoa > Arthropoda > Insecta > Diptera > Scatopsidae > Coboldia > Coboldia fuscipes. The sequence continues at coordinate 24,010 of JXOR01001177.1, forward strand.
TAATGAGTTAATTCAAGAAATCAAATAAAGAATTAACTATTTACAGCAAAATCAAAGTATCCTTTCATTTCACGTTGTGGATCAAAGTTTAATTTAATCGCGCCGCTATAACGATCAACTATAAATGCTGGATTCGGTACATGTTCGAGACCTTCAGTTAATGTTTTACGAATTTCACCGATCTGATAATACGTTACATTGGCATTGATACCTTCATCCTTATCTATTGCCTTAACTGTCATGAATTCACTACCAAAATCAGCAGCTGTTGTGATGCCACCGGTAAAAATTTTTGATGTGAAAGCCGGTGCATTATCATTGATATCAATTACATGAACTGCTATGCGAACTAATGAGTTGTCTTCTAGTAGGAATAGCCCAGAATTAAGTTGCTCTGCATTTAAATTCTCTATTGATTCCTCTTCAACACTTGCATCTTCACCTAGATTCCTCGAATGTTTGAATCTATTGAACTTGTCTACCTCTTTTGATATTTTCGAAATATTTCTTATAGTTGCTGATTCTATGTTGTCCATAGTTTCATTGTCATACGACAATTTTCCAACTTCGCTTACAACTAATGGTTCTGGTACATTGACACAATCTTCAGTTGCTTTGATAATCAGATTATGAACCGCAATGATTTCTCTATCTAACTCTTTTTGAGTCTGCAATTAAGAGATTGTAATTAAACTTGCGATGTTTGTGAAAAAGTTGTTATTACCGATAAAATATGTGTCCTGGGATCAAGATGAAAGATATTTTTTTCATTTCCCATTACAATGAAATAACATACAGTACTAGGAGGATCATCCAGCTCATCTACTTCATCTTTATCAACAGTATCTGGTAACTTCACTTTTTCTGCTCCTGGTTTCATATGCTCTAAGAAATCGAAATTAATTCCATTGATAATTCATAAAATAGTTATAAACACTTACCTGTAAAGTTCGCGGTAATTTCTTCAACTAAGAACTGTGGTTCATAATCATTTACATTACGTACATATATTGTTAAGTCCAATTCACTACTCAATGGTGTCGGAATTCCTTGATCATAAGCCTCAACGCGAATCTAAATCAATCATTTCCAATTAAATCTACTGTTATGGATACTAATTTAGTTTAATCATACTTCATAGATCTTCTGCCTCTCTCGATCCAAGCCAGCTTTCAAAGTTAAATCTCCGGTCACTGGATCAATATTAAAAGTTCTATAATGACCCATTAGATCTTGTTTTAGACGATATTGAACAGCAGCATTTAAGCCGACATCATCATCAATAGCAAGTACTTGAATAATTGCTGTCCCTACAGTAGCGTTCTATAAGATATTTTGTTATTTTAAATTGTCCAGGATAAAATATAAAAGTGTTACCTCTGCAATTCGAATTGTAGCATTTTGACTTGGTGATATAAACACTGGAGCATGATCATTATAATCGGAAACACAAATGGAAACATTGCCATAAACAATATTTCTTGGTGTACCCAGATCCGAAGCAGTAATTCTCAATGTATAATTACCATATGCATTCTTCAATGATTTCTGGGCATATAAATTGGCATTCCATTCATTTTGTTGTTCCAAAACGAAAATTTCTATAAGGAAAATTAATTAATAAAAAATGAATTAAATTTAATTTAAGAATGGTGAAATCAAACCGTCTTCATTCCCTCCCGAAATGGCAAATTCTACTTGACCGTTTGGTAGTAAAGGATCATCATTATCTTTAGCTTTGATCACAGTTATAACTTCTTTAGGATCGTGATATTCCGTGATTGATACACATGCCGAAGGCACTATTAGTTGTGGTTTGGAATCATTTTCATCTTCAATAGTAATGCTGTAAATCGTTACGAAATTATTAATACCAATTGTTCAATTAATAATCAATATATAAATAAAAGATTATTAATCATTACTATAATTGTTTAAAAGCATTTCTGCTATCGCCTGTTGGTAACCGATATTGATAATTATCCCATGCTTCAACTACAAGCATATAACTACTCTTCAGTTCCCTATCTAGATTATCTGATACCGTTAAGATACCAGTATTGGCATCAACTGAAAATTTCCCTTGGGAACTTATTCGATCAATGAGATAAGTAATTTTGCCAAATTCACCAGAATCAGCATCAACAGCTTCTAGTGTTGTAATTTTAGTTCCTTTCGGTGCATTCTCTCTTACAGTAAAATTTGATTCATCCATTATAAATATCGGTGGATTATCATTTTCATCCAACACTTCAAGGAATACATCAACATTTGAATGTCTGCAGAAGAATAAAATAAGATGGTAAATTGATTGAAAGAAATAAAGGCATACTATATCACCTTGGAGGCTCTCCAGAATCGGTAGCACGGACTGTGAAATTTAACCACTTGTATTTCTCATGATCAATACGATCGGCAACAACCATTTCGCCGGTTTCACGATCAATATTCACCAAATCAATGATATCAGGATCGGCATCTAAATCATACATTATACTTCGATTTTTATCTATATCAGAGGCAACTACATTAAGGATTGGCACACCAATCAAACTATTTTCTGGCAGTGAACGTTTATAAAATGGTTTTCTGAATGTGGGATTATTATCATTTGAGTCTTCGACGACAATCGTTAATATTGCTATATTAAAGAATTAATAATGTTAATAAATCAATTTGTGCATCTGAGAAATGTAACTTACCATTAGCATATTGTTTGGTATTTATAGCCTTCACATCTTCAACGACAATACCTAATTTATATAATTCAATTTTCTCTCTGTCTAAAGGTTTACTAAGAATCAATTCTCCGGTCTTTGAATTTAATTGAAAAGTGTTAACAAAACTCCGATCATTTGAATGTATTAATGCAGACTCTTCATTTCTAGCCTCTGACTGTTCTGGATCAAGCGAAAAAAGAAGTTCAGCATTTGAATCTAAATCCGTTGCCTTTATTTTGAGCAAAATGGAACCGACGGGACGTATTTCATTGACAACAATCATTCCTGGATCAATGATTGTAGGTGATTTATTATTAATATCCGTTATATTGATACGAACTTCAGCAGAAGCAGTTAATTGATGTTCTCCAATACCACCGTCTAAGGCAATCTATATTTCAATTGTTATGAGAATCAAACTTTACAGATAGTTAATCATTTACTTACTATTTTTAAGATGTAAAAATCAGATTTCGGTTCAGTTAAATCAGGGTCCAATGTTGCGCCTTTTGCCACCGATATAATTCCAGTGTTTGGGTGGATTACGAATTTATCATCTGCCCCTTCTTGGATTCGATAAACAATCATGTTGTTTGGTGATGATTTATCTAAATCAGTTGCTTTTGTCTGTAAGTAAAATTGAATTATTTGCATTCCTATTAATAAGCATTGAGTGTATATAGTCTCACCTGAAGAATTTGAGTACCTCCAATGGTATCCTCTGGAATGGATACTTGATAGCTATTCCGTTCAAATTTTGGTGCATTATCATTTTCATCTTGAACGTAAATTTTCACAGGAACTGTAGATGATAATTCTGGTGTTCCACTATCCTTTGCAACCGCAAATAATTGAATTAAATGAATGTTTGATTTGACGTCCTTAAACTTTTCAAAATCAATAGGAGTATTCGGTGTAATTTCACCACTGATGTCATTCATTTTAAAATTGTCTGAATAAGTTCCCGGTACTAAAGTATATGTTACATTGCTATTAGCAGTACCATTAAGATCTCCATCTCTTGCTTCAACAATCAATGGTTTTTCAAAGTGCAATCGATTTTCTGTTAATTTCATTTCATATCGTTTCTCTTTAAATATAGGATAATTATCATTAACATCCAATAAATTGATAATCATTTGAACAGTGTTCCTATTCCCTTGACCAAAATCATCACGAGCTTCAATCGTTAAATAGTGTCTAGCTACTACTTCTCTATCAAAAGCATAGCCACTATTTGATTTGATAAATATTTCACCAGTGGTGTTGTTCAAGTGAAGTCTAGATTGTTGAAAAAAATCATTAAATTACTTATTGAAAAGGAATAGTAATTAAGTGAATCCTTACAGATGGGCAATCCCTCCACTTAAATATGTGTATCGAATACCATCAGTACCAAATGCACCTTCATCCCTATCTGTTGCTTTAATTTGGGCAATTCTAGTTCCTTCTTTGATATTCTCAGGAATTGTGATTTCATACAATGGGAATGGAAATTCAGGAATATTGTCATTGACATCTCTAATATGAATCATAACCGGAACACTAGAATATGAAAATCAATGTAATACAATTCACAATGAAAACTATCAATTGCTTCATGGTTACCTTGTGAATCTATTTGTACCAACTTCTTTTGCGACTACATTAAACTTAACAGACCGATATTTCTCATAGTCAATCTTTGTTGAATTCTTAACTCTGATTAAAAATTTCGCTTCGTTTAGTGCTTGTCGTGGTGTTACATCAAATACATTATTTTCTGGTTCAAGAAACAATTCAAATGTACCATTTTTCCCCTGTAAATTTTTTAATGAAATGTGATCAATTAAGAGTCTTTAGTGTGCTAGCAATTTAATACACTACCTGATCATAATCAAATACTTTATTCTTTGCATTATTTAAAAATGTAATTGGTGTATTCTCTGGTGCGTTTTCATTGATTTCAGCTTCATATGATTCTTCGCTGAATTTGGGAACTTGATCGTTTTCATCGGTCACAATAATTGTTATTTCAGTGTGAACTGAAGGTGGAGGCTATAATATGAGCAACGTTATACATTAACAATTTCCTATTGATTTATTCATTAATATTTCTCACTTTAATTCGGGATCCAATCTCAGTGGCTGAGACCTCCATTATGTAAGCTCCATTCATTTGAATTCGAGGATCTTCACGATCCAATGGTTTCGTTGTATAAATAATACCATTGCTTGGATTGATTGCAAACAGACCATTACCACCTCTTGTAATTGCGTATTCGATTTTATTGTTAACACCTCGATCACCATCAACCGCTTTGACTAACATTTAATAAAACGTTTAAAGTGTGAAGTAATTGATACCGATGAATTTATTTGACTTACCTTGCAATACTTTTGTTCGAATTGGAACGTTTTCTGGTATTCGATTTACTGCGGTAAATGATGTAAACTCAGGCGGTTGATCTTCAACATCTTTTACTTTAACAACGATCACAATGTATCCAGACTTTACATTTCCTTGGGTAGCTCTATCAGAAGCAGTAACTTGCAATTGATAGAGATTCTTTCGTTCATAATCCAATGGTTTTACTAATCGTATTACACCTTTGCCGTTATGAGTTGAAATTTTAAAATATTCATTATCATCTTCTAGTTCATTCATATAATAAACGACTTGACCATAAGCTCCTTCATCTCTATCTGTTGCTTCCACAGTAGTTATAATTCCCGGTTCACTATTCTCCGACACTTCAAGTGCCGATTGATATGGCTTGAATATTGGTTCGTTGTCATTTATATCATCAACGAGTATAATCAGACTTTGTGTTATAAATGTTCCTTCACCCAAATGTCCATCAGTTAATGTTAATACAATTGAATATTCAGATTTTGTTTCACGATCCAATTCCTTATTCAAATAGATATTTGCCTCTGTTTCAGAGACTGGTTTTATTTCTAATAATTCTCTATCGAAATTGTTTTGCAATCCAAAGGTCAATGGATCCCCGTCTGGATCATGACCCTTTAGACGATAAATTAACGTTCCTAATTTTGCAATTATATCATTAGAATTATTTTAATTGGATCAGAGTTAGATAAAAGTTTAATTACCTTGTGGATTCTCTGCACCTTCTTTCAATCGCAACACTATTTCTGGATGGCCATCTATCAAAAACCTTGGAGGTCGATTACTTATATTACCGTTCACATGGTAAATGCACACATTAAATATTATAAAAACGATTAAACACAAATTTAACATTAAATCAAATGATTTTAATCTAACTTTCTTATGTTGTTTTGACTTAAACAACTTCTTTTTGGCTTCTTCAGGGTTACAATATAAATACAAATTATTATTACACATTTTTTTATTCACTAAATTCACTATAGAATACCACTGAATATTTGTTTCTTTTCTAGTATTTGAATAAGCCAATTAAATTGTTATCACGTTATCGTACAATCACATCGGCAACAATTTTGGTATAGATCCTCCAGCTTGTCGTTTTCATCACACACTCTTGTTTGTTACACAGTTACAAGTTTGTAAATTGAAGTTCACGCGTAACAGAAGATTTTCACTATTTTAGTTAGAGTCATTTGCTTGTATAATAATAAAAAGTTTAACTAAATAAATCACTTTTACTTAAATTCAATATCAATAAATCAAATTTATTCCAACTAATGTCTTTGAATCTAAGGGTCAAAATAAAAGAGAAATTAATTAAATTTAGTTTGAAAATGAGATTGAAATTTTGTTATTAGTTTATGTAACATAATCGTTGTAATTTAATTAATTACAAATAATTTCATAAATCTTGAGCAATACGTATAACATTATAAGACTATAAACCTACAGTGTTAGATACGCATAAGAAACCACCTAACTGGTCACAAAGACGATTAATTTAAGTAAACTAAATTAGAGTCAGTCAATTAAAGAGTTGATTTTCAGTCAGTTGAAGCCACAGTAACAACGACTTTATATTTCGCTACAATTTTAAATATGAAAATATAAATTTTCGGTTGAATAAATTTCACATTTTAATTTCGGTTTTGGTTACATAAAGATCAAGGCGAAAAAGAAATAATTTTTTGTACCAAAAAGTATTTTAATTTTTAGTTAAAAGAATTTCCATCAAACTTTGCTTTTGATTAACAAAAAAGCGTACTCAAATTCTTTAACATAAATCTATTAATTTCAATTATAGAAAAAAAAATGAAAGAAAGAAAGAATATCACAGAGAGTGGTAACGTACTTTCCTCATTTGATCGGATACCGGAATAGTGAATGAATCATATATGCGATGAGCGTAGCACATGATTATGGAACCGTGAAGTCCATGACATCGTAGACGACATAGAGACCAACTCTTCCTGCATTTCATTGCTTTCCATCAGTTGTAAAAATTCGTAGTACAATTTAATTGTTTTTGGTAGCTAGAATCAGTTTTTTGGTTTATTTGATACACATTATTTGTGGTACATAAATTAAATAGCTAACAAGAGAAACTGGTAAAGTTCATTGCACCGTATTAAATGATGGAATTACATATTCAACAAAACAATAAATGTAAATTCATTTTTTTTTTATTTTCATTGAACTACCAGGAGGGCTAGATTAGAACATTATATGCCGTTTAACTGGTTACTTGATTGTGTTGTTCTTAGTTCTTTTTTGTTATTAAATGAATGTACCGTGCTATGTGATGCAAAATAATGTTAAAGACCTGTCGGTTAATGTGTACGGTCATATTTTATTACACGGTGTTACATATAATTCGGTGTGGCTGACAAACCGTGAATAAATTCTTTTACATGTGCCTAATATAGTACCATATGGTTTAACTATACTGATACCATCTTCGTCTTAATACAATGCAATTATTATATTTGCTAGTGACGCAATTTAATTTAATTATTCTAGAGCAAATATAATGGATAATTAACTGTCTATGGATGGTAAATTTATTATTCTAACGGCTATTGTTTTAAGATACTTTCTATTTCTATCATTCATGGATGTTCATTGAAATTCAATGGTCATGTTAGTTCAACAATATTTCATAAGCTTACAGTGTTGATTTTATGCTGACCGTTTACATTATGATCTAGTTTAAATTTATTTAGGTAAAATTATTTGATTTGTCAATCATTTAAAGTCTTGAGATCATGAGAACATTGAAACTATCTGGTGTGACATTCAATGTGATTGACTAATGTTAACCGTATATGAGTTATATGAAGACGAGTACGTTTTATGCTCTCAACCAAATAATGTAATATATTATGAATTATTATAATGTGCATCATCATAATATTTCTTTTGTTGATGATAACAAACAACAAAAAAAACCTTAAAATGAATTAAGAATTACTTACAACTGAACATTGTCTTGTTTGTTTAATACATAATTTATGTATAGACAAATAATATTCAGTGGCAATTACAACAAACAAAATTGTAACCGTTTAAGCATCGAAATACAGTGTAAAATGAATAAAGAATTATATTAAAATTACATGAAAGATTATAATTAGATTTTCTGGTTATCTGAATTCGGTTACCGTTATCATTACAATTGTTGAAGATTGATTATGCTAAGTAAACACAATGAGGAAATTGTTTTGTTACAAAAGAAAATTTAATTTAATTCACCATAAATCACGTATTGAGATGTTCATGAATATTTAAGTAACCGAAATAAATAATAGAATTGAAAAATAACAAAAACAAAACTGTCTCATCATTATCACTGCCAAGTGTCGCAGTCAGTGTCACTAGTTAATTCGGTAACTAAGAAAGAATAAGAAAAGAAATCCGTTATGAACGGCAATTCCGTATTTTTACTAAATGTTGCCTTGTCCTCTATGTCATTCAAACGTTTAACTTCTTAAAAATCTTTAGAATGATTTTGTAATTTTCAAATTAACTCCATCAATTTGCATCTTTTTATCGTAAGTAATTTATGGGTTGAATTTAATTTACATCTTTTCTAGAATCATTTCACGGGTACATGAAGAAAGTTATAAAAAAAAACAATATTTCTTTCTGATTCACATTAAGTTATTTTGCACATTATAAAAACCCAATCATATCTAGAGCATAGTGTTTATAATTGAACCAAAGTTAGAAATATTCTTTTGTATTGTGTTGTGTAGAACTAAAGGTATTCATGCGATAATGAGCATGTAATCAACATTTGTAAGAAGAATTTTACAATAAGAAACAGATTAAATAAACACTTGAATAAATCTACTATGAGAGTTCATCATATATCGTTTTTCTTTTATAGTTCAATCATTTTTATGGCAAATTAAATAGTCGAATTGCAAATTAATTTGTGGTAAATTTGTAATATTCTTAGATTTCATTGTGGTCAAATTGCTTATCGAATCACATCATTATTGGTAATTTTATGAATTATGTAATGAATTAGAGTTTATGTCTTTAATTTAAAAAATATATATAAGAAAAATAAACTTAACAGAGATAATATTTATTTGGCCGTAACGTATAAGTATTGTTACCAAATTTTCCTCAATTTAATCAGCTAATTGATGGACCATTGTTGTGTTCCAGCACAAGAGAACACAACTGAAGCTGAACACTTTTTGTAGCATTAAAACACTTTAGCATTTACGTTATGGACAAAATGCATAAACAACACCAAAAAATATTTTTATCGACAACTTAAAATACCTTATGAACAAAATGAAAATATTTACACTTGTTATTCATTTCCGATTTATGTTTTGGTCTTTAGTGTTTTGCACAATTAAAAGAAAGAAAAAAACCGTTAAATAATTGCTTTCATTAATTGCTGAACTTTCAATTTTTTACCAATAATAAAATAAAATAACAATTTTATTCCGTTGTTAAACACTTAAAACACTAAATGATTTCATATAAAAGAAACAACAACAACATTATGTTTTAATGCACTAAATTATGTTATTAATTTTTGTGCGAAATTGTTTCATTTGTCACAAATTGTAGTTTCGTTAACTTGGTTTCGAAGTATAAACTTCTTCGATGGAAATTACGTATATTTTGTCATTCCATCTCTTGTGCAATTAATTATCGGAAATATTAGCAAGAATGAATTACATAATTAATTCAAATGAATTTTTAACCGTAACAGAATTCATTTTTTTTTATTTCAAATTGCAAAATTTAATTTAAATGCTAACAAGTTAAAAGAATCTTAAGAAGTTTCCTTGCATGATAATTGACGTAGATAAATATCATTGCCGTTCAGTTAATAAATTGTAAATCAATTCCGACATTTGTTTGCAATCATATGCTTAAGAATACCACTTTAACACAATGAAAGTTATAATTCAATTTCAGCAATCTTACCCATGACATATGCCTCAAATGCAATTGTTTTATTTGCGAGTTTATTTTTTTTGTTAGTTTTTATTTGCAACTAGTAATTAATTCATCCGCATTAAAATAGGTGTGTATGTTACCGATATGTATAGAGTGAAATCTGAAACACTTCAATTCAATTTTTATCTTCTTGAACTGTTTTTGTACAAATTTGAGTCAACGTAAAAAAAAAATCATTAAATTAAGCAAAACTCACTAGAGTTCATTTAATGAAAAGAAACACTAGCAAAAACTACTAATAAAAACAAATAAAACATGAATAAGTTTACAAGAGTTACATGGGTACCACAGAATTGATATATGGAAACGTGAGACCGATTCAAGTGTTATTACTTAAACAACAAAAAAAAACAAATGAAAATTTCTTCGAATAATTAAAATGTGAGCATACATGGTTTTTGAGACCATAACATAACCAAAACATAAAGATTTATTGGGAAATTTCTTATGTTAATTATGTGTTATTCTGTTGTCTTTAGCAATAATAAATTAAATATCACCCGTGGCATATGGCACTAGTAACCATAGTTAAGTATATGAAGTTTAGTTTATATCATCTTGCTAAACATTAATTTCTAATTTAATATGTTATGCACTAATGATATTCATTCACTTTATTTGCAGTTTAGATAGTAATTAACCTTTTAGTTTAATTACATCTTTACCTCTTGTTATATTCCAATAATTAGTAAGTAATCCATTTAAGTACAACTAAAACACTGTAATCCCTTAACTGATTATCACCTCGACTTACTTAAAATATTTAAAAAACCAATAATGATATTTATTTATTCATCAAACAGACAATACCACCGAACTGAAAAAGCGTTCAAACCGTACGGAACGAAAACTCAGAATGACTTCAACGACTGATAGAAATTGCACGGAAACCCAATCTAACTTTTCCCGTCTACAAACTGTTCGTTACACCTGAAACCGAATAGTGAATTCAGTCGATGGTAACTCAGGCGATAACATTTTCATTCATGAGGTGGTGGAATGCAATAACTTAGTTTGTAATTATATCCACATATACTCTAATGTATTTGATTAACTACTATATGGTTGCAGATCCAAATCAGAATTGTTAATTAAACAATGAAAATTGGTAACCAAGGTAGACGGTGAATAAGTCAAAATTTACAATTGATTTATTATAACATGAGGGTGATTTTATAAACAAAGAAATAGTGGTATCAATTGCAGGTGAACTTCATGGCATAATATTTGATAACAACGGTTGCTAATATTCCATCGACATAACCATTTCCTCTATTCGATAGTTGATGAGTAATTCTGCTGGTTAGTCTTCGAGTATACCTTTAATTGATCACTAGAGCATGAGGAATGTCTTTCACCTCAATTACTATGTGATCATTATGGATGACTTTAATTCAATTTAACAATTACGATCTATTGTATTCGATATTGTTCTTCAAAGACTTTTAATTGACTTTACATAAACGAATTTATTGTATCATAAATCACGATTAGTCGTGAGATTAATAGAGCCGAACAATGGATTGAAGACGATCATGTCATATTGTTCTGACCCCAAAATAATAAACTCGTCAATATTCGATATTAAGAATCTAATAATTATTATGATCGAATAAATTATAATTAAGTTTTCTTAAGGGAAATTAGATTTATTATTAACAAATTTGTACCACTTTTTTTGGAATAAACAAAAGATATTATTAAATATGAGCTATGATTCCATGTCTTTGAAGTTCTTTTCAATTTCTTGAGAATATTAATACCTGATATATGCAGAAAAATGAATTGACTTTATAATTACTAAGTCAAGTGAAGCTTTCTTTCTATTTTTTGTAATAAAATTCAAGTCAATGTATTGCAAACATTACCATAAGAATGACAAGGTCTACTTCTTCACATTATATGTATGTAATCAGATATGGTTCAATTCACTTCAATGACAAACATTTATTTTAAATATTTTCTTTTCACTACTTTCTGCAGTTTGGCAAAAGATAGTAGGAAGTTGTAAATATGATCTTGAATTTACTTCCATTTCTACGTTACATATCAGAGTGATAAGATGCGAAATCAATTTTGTTTAGAAACTATATAACGATGAGGAAATATCCAAAGGAATTTATTTTAGTTTTTATTTATATTAATTTAGTATTAATTGGTGAGGTGATATCTCAAGGGAATAAGGGTGTTATTATTAATAATAAAAAAGTGGCAAAATATGATGATTCTATTAAGAATAATGTAACACAGTGGTCAATAATAAGTACAACTAAAAGTCCATTATTTAGTGAAATAACTACACTTAAGTCAATTACAATTAGAGAGAAACTTAATGTGGTTACAGTTCCTACAATTCTTGTGAGAAAAAAGGATTTTACAACTCCCATTCCAAAAACGGAGATCTATAGATCACCTACTCATATCACAGTGGTCGATCAATCTGCAGAGAAAAATCTGCCTATTCAAAACCAACCGATTAATTTTAGTGAAAATTCAAAAAGAATGCCATTATCCACTAGTGTGGCCATATTAAACCCGAGTTCAATAGGATACATTCAACCAAAACCAACAGTTGAAGCTCTTCAGCCACATGAGATGGAAGCATTAATTCAATACATTCAGGACAATGAAAGTGACGAAGAAGAAATGGAAAAGAAAATTGAAATCTTGAAAAAGAATTTTGTTTTGAATTGTTCTTTTGTTCAAGCCAACAAAGAGCAGACACATCAAATAAATTTTCCATTTGGTACACTTCATTTGGGTAGTAGTACTCCTAAACCAGTGTACGATAAGCCTGAACCAGAATATTATGACAGTTCACCAAAGCCACCGAAACCATTTGAAAGCATATTCAATATTTTCAAACCAAAACCTCCAACAAAACCACCTAAAAAGAACCCAAATATCTTTGATATCTTCAATAGTAATAAGGACAAAGACAAGAAGAAAAAGAAAAAGAAAACAAAGAAGAAACCAGGAATACTAGGCTTTTTGGATAATAAGAGGAAGAAGATTGCTCAGACTTTCAACAAATTTGGTTTACATAAGAATCTTCAGACTCCAAGTCCAATTCCATCACCACCAACGGTACGGAATAAGATGACTATGAAACCTACAACGACTGACAATAAATCGAAAAAGAAAAAAAAGAAATCAAGTGAATCTGGAGAATCGAAAACGGAATATGTGGAACCACCGTTATTTGGAGAAATTGGAGATGTATTGGAAAATATTTATAACTTTTTTGAGGAAGCATTCACAACGAAAATTAAGATAGTGAAAAGGGATCTTGGTGATGTCGAAAATCGGCTAGTGATGACACCGAAAAGAACTTCCAAAAAACCTACGTTATTACAAGCTAGTTCTAAGAAACCAATTAAGAGCGTGACAAAGCGAACAGTAAGCAAGAATCCCTCAACGACAGGCTTGGTACAAAGCACTAAACCACCTCATCATCGGACAACGCATTCAGTAGGTGATCCAACTGAATCGCAAAATTATTTGACCACTAAGATTCATGTTACTAGTTCGTATGGAGGACCAAAATATCCACTGATGCCAATTCGTGAAGAGCCATCGAGTACTGAAAGTGGGGAGTTATATTCAGATGAAGGCGATTTGGGATTTGGAATAGATGATTCAGAAGAAGACGATGATGATGGCGACTATGATTATGATCCTTACAATTTCTATCCAGATGATGGATACGATGACGATGATGCTGATGATGATGATGATGATGGTGACGACGACGATTATAACACTCAAATTCGTCCACCAATTCAACCAAATAGAATTCAACGACCTATCTATCAAACCGGAGTTCCAGTTGAACACAAGACCGTTAGTCCACCATTGTTATATACGCAGCCTGCAACATACGCAACGACCTCAAGACCTATCACTCCGCCAACAATCCGCGATGAGTATGATTACGAAGAGGACGGAGAATATGAAAATTCGTATGATGATTATGATCCGAATTATGATGAAGAGGAAGATAACGATGAATACGATGAACAAGAAGACGTTAGTGAAAGTCCAAACCGTGGTAAGTATTCAAATTTCCATACATTCTTAAATTTTACTTGGCAATTAAAAATCCATTAGAAGATAAATAATTTAAAGATTAAATTACTCATAACGATTTCATAACGATTTCACTCTCAATTGACTTAGGTATATTTGGTAGTATTCTATCAACCTTTAATGGTATGGTGGCTAGAATGCCCCGATTTCATTTAAATCCATTTGATTCTGGTAATGATGAAGATGAGCAGAGGAGTACAACACCATTGACTGAGACAAAAAATTCGAAACGGAAGAATACTTTAAGTTCTGACAACGGAAAGAATAAATCATTTCTCTCAGATTATACATTAGATGACTATGAATATGATTATGGTGAAGAGACATCGATTGATGGTTCTGAGTTAGAAATTTCTACCACCACTCAATCCAGTAGTTGGTTTATGGGAAATTGGTTCGGAAGTGATGAAGAAATAGCCACTGAAGCACCAGTAGTGGAAGCAGATTCTTCAAATGGAAACGGTAAGACAGAATATAAAATACAAATGAATTCATTATAGTTAATTAAAAATATTATAGGATGGTTCTTTGGGTTGTTTGGGAATTCTAATCCAACGACGACCACCCAAAAACCACCAATAATATCAGTTGCTGAAGGAGCCTCAAGCATAATAACGGCCATTACCAATCAATTGCAAGCACAAGCTAATAAGACTAGTATTATCAACTCGAAACCACGAAAATCTTATGCCAACTATCAATTGTGGAATTTACTGGTAGACTCAGAAGCAAAACTCAATTTTTTGAGAGATTATAGACGTTCAGTAGAAGGTAACAAATTGCAGTGGTGGAAAGGACCGTCCCTTAGAGGGTTGACTCATATTTTGATTCCTCCTGGAGTGATTGAGGACACTAAGACATCGCTAGAATACGAAAATATTGAACATGATGTGTTGGTATACGACATGGAAAAGGCGATCAAATATGAAAATCCGAAAATGACAATACGAGAGAAAGTTGAGTTAGAATTATCACAAGGCCATGCAATGACTTGGCATCGTTATCATAAATTTGGTGACATTAAAAAATATTTGGAGCACTTACAAGTGAAATATCCAGATTACGTGGAAACTTTGCATATTGGAAAATCATATGAAGGAAGGCCATTAATAATGATTAAAGTATAACGTTTGTTTTAGAATTTTTAGTGTAATAAGATTAATTAATATGTTTGAATAGATTTCTACACCACAAGAGGAATCTGAGGTAGTGAAAATGCCTAACCGATTTCCATGGAGCAAATCCAAACGGAAAAGATCTAGTAAACCGATAATTATGATAGAAGCTGGAAGTCATGCACGTGAATGGATCGGACCAGCAGTTGCGACTTGGATTATAGATAAAATTGTAACCAACATGCATTTAAATAGTAATTTCCTTCAATCAATCAATTGTATCTGTTAAATTGAGAGTCATAATACCTTTCAGATACCGAAATGGATACGATAAAGTCCGTTGATTGGTACATCATTCCTGTGTTGAATCCTGATGGTTATTCATATTCTTATAATTTCGATCGGATGTGGAGGAAGACTAGATCGCGACACACTGAAGATACTAGTTCTATAATCACTTCAGCGTAAGTTGTATTAATAATGGTGGTGGTGGTGGTGTGGATGATATTAATAATGAATTGAATTACAGTTTGAATTGGATAATGCCTCAGAGCGACACTAAAAAGGAACAAGAATGTATTGGTGTGGATTTGAATCGTAATTGGGTAAATGATTGGGGTGGTGACGGATCATCACATTCACCTTGTAGTGATTTCTATGCAGGTCCAAAGGCGTTCTCAGAACCAGAAGCAAAAGCGATGTCAAAACTTATTATGGAGAAGAAGAAACGGATAAAAGTAAGATAATCGTCTTATCATATCCTTATCTCATTTTAATAATATATCTACATTGTAGATCTTCATCTCAATGCATTCTTATGGACAAGTTGTAACGTTCCCAACAAAGGATCAACGTAGTAGTAATCCGGTGGATAATAATGATGATCTGATAGATATGATATCTGTTGCAACTACAGCCATGAAATTGAAGGGATCTGAACGATATACAATAGATCTAAAGAACGAAATGGTCTCACCACGATCTGGAAGTATTGATTTATACGCCAGAGAAGAGGCTGGTATCCGTCATACCTACACCGTTGATTTACGAGACAAAGGAGTTCATGGATTTTTATTGCCTCCTTCCTACATTATTGCCACTGCCAAGGAATCACTAGAAATGATAAAAGCCATGATTGATTTTATGTAAAGCAATTGATTCTATCCACTAAGGTCTCTTAAGCCTATAATTAAAATAAAGTATTTGTATTTATTATGAATTTATTAACTTTCTAATTGCATTTTAGGTGCGAAACTCAACATTTACTATAAATTATTTGTTTACTACTTCTTATCCACAGTCGTCGCAGTTTTATCTTCAGCCACTGGTGTTGATTCACTTTCTTTGGAATTAGTGGCTGGATTCGCTGTTAACTCTGCCAATGGATCTTCACTGTCTTTATCCTCTAGATCCACGTCGGTTTTATTATACACAGTTGGATATTTAGAAAAACAATCTTGCATTGTTTTAAAGGCTTCATAACAGTCGGATCCTTTCGGTTCAGCCTCACTAAAATGGTAATAATCAGATTATTTATTGTACAAAATCTTCGACATTAGAAAACCAAAAATTACCTATAATGGAAACATGAAAATGCTTCACGAAATTCTACACCACATGGACCAGTTGCCATGCCACCAAGGCAAGGACAATTCCAATTAATATCTCCATTAGGTAAAATTAAACCGGGAGCTGGTTCTGATGGTGGCAATTCAACAGTGCTGGGAGTGGCATGATCAGCTTTTGTTGCAAATATTACTTTATCTTTACCGTAATTTACACAGAAAGACATTTTGGCATACACTCGAAATGGGTGGCTAGTAAATGATGTAGAACCGTTGATGCGCTCAACACACGGAACCGACAGTTGATATCCTGAAAAGTCGAAACGAAAGTAAGTGCTGCTCGCAACTTAATGTAGGATCGTTCCGGTATGCGTAAAATTAATCGGCAATGTTGTGGATCGAATTTCAGTACATCAACTGAATCAATGAATCCAATTTCACCAAAAACTGTCTGTCCTACTTGGTCAATACGTCCCTTTATAAATGCTGGTAGTAAATCGTCTGGATCTGATTCAAATTCTCTGCAATTAACGAAATTAGGTTAATCATTTGATTACAATATCACCGGTATTTTGTGTAACTTACAATTTCACGTCCAGATAGTAAAAACCAGGTGCATTCATACTTTACGATAGAAAATACATTTCGCACTTTTCGCGAATAACTGAATGAAAATATATGTTGAATTAATTGTTTCTTTCACTGCTTAAATGATTTAATTGATAAAAGCTATCGATTTTAATTTCCTTTCGGTCCGACGGTTCCTTTTACCACTTCTTATTTTGTTTACATACACGTGAGTGTAGAGTTTTATTAGTGGAGACTTCACAATCAGAGATACGACAGCATAGATTTCAAATTACATTATATACGAGCGTACTAGACGGAAGTACATATTTCAAAAATTGCATTTAAAAATTTAATTAATTCCAATAATAAAAAAAACAGCAGATAATAAATTTCTAAAAATGTATTTACATGAATAATAACGACACCATCGTGATCCAATATAAATGAATGCATCGACGATATCTTGCCATATTAAAAACTTACACATTACATAAATTCTTAAAAATTATAAATTATACTTCATTTGAAATCAGAGAACCATACAGATTATTAATTTTTAATAAAACGGCATTTTATTTAAAAATGTTTTTTTTTTCTTTTCATTTCAATTAAATTAAATTAAGTCTTTCGCTTGTGTTGTGTATGTGAACTGTTGTTTCTATTTATATGTATGTAATTATTAAATCTAACAGAAAAAAGGTATTTGTTAAAATTGGATAAAATATATAATAATTGATTTCAACTGAAACAACTCTTGTTTCTGTCTTCAACATCAACGAAACGAAAAATTTTTTTAGGGAGCAAAATTTCGTATGATGAATTCTTGTAATGCATCTGGCTAACGGTTCAGTGCTACATTTTGTCCATGTTAAAGGGTTCAATATTGTATGTTTCATTTATAATATTCATATTTCATTTCCTATTTGTGTTTTATATTCATTTAATATTATTAATATTAGTAATTAGAAAAAAATCATTATGGTTTTTTGCTAGTCAAGTCGTGGAGAACACACCTTGTGAACCCGCATTATTATTTAAAGATTATTATTTATAAATTTACTGCAATTTTATCCTCAACATACCATATCCCACACACACACTGTATCTGTGTTCTAAGCCCTTGTTTTAATTCAAAACGCACATTTAATTCCATGTATTTTTTTTTTTAGTACAATAAACAACATATTCATTATGTCCTTTAGATTTTTTTTCATTTTCATTCTATACTTAATAACAAAGAATTACAAAATAATGATAAGGAATTAAACCAAATAGAATTAAATTATCACTATTCATTATCTTTCATATATATTTTTTGTTTTCACTAAGAACGCGAACGTTTCGACGAAACTCATTCTTTTCACATATTCCAAATAGTATTAATTAAAATTCATATATATTTATTTTAAATATATGTGTGTCCTTCTAGCTATACGACAAATTGATATTAATATTTTCAATTATTATTTTCTGTTTTCTTGTTGTTATTATATCAATATACCGCATATTAGTCCAAGGGTTTTATTTTTATATTTGTCTATAAATTATTAAATATCTCGAATTGACGAAATATATACTTCCCCAACAAGTGTCTCTGTATAGACACTCCTTTAATTAATTTTCCGAATTAAAAATTATATTATGAAAGGAATTTTGTGATTTTAGTCCTTCTAATCGTTGTATCTGTTGCCTAAGATACATTTTCCTACAAGAAACACAATAGAAATACGTCAAATATAGTCATTGTAATTAACTAAGTTAGAATCTTACTTTTGTTCCTGCAGGGTAGCTGTTATTTCTGTCACACGTACTAAACTTCTAGCGCACTTTAATTCAGCTGACACTTTCGTACATTGAATATCTCCCAGTATATGAGCGTCCTCTGAACACTTTTGAGCCTACAAATATCGATTGGGAATCATCAAATCATATGTCATGTGTATGCTATACAATATAGAAGTCTAATTGCATAATAAACAAGCCATACCTGTTTCTCAATTGCATCTGCTGTCCAATTGGTTACGTGGCCAATTAAATCATTACGGAAATAATTTGATAACGAGGGTGTCAAACTGGGACCTTGGGAACGATTGGCCGCATGAGAAGAAGCCACTACACCTTGAAGACTACTTAAATTTGAAGCGCTATTACCAACATCTGAAATAGATCAATTTAATTTAGTAAAACATTAAATTTTCAGTAGATAAACAATAAACGATTGACGATAAATAGTCCTCGGCAGTAGACTATTGCTTACCATCACTCTTCATACTCGTACCTAAATTACTTAAGCTACCAGCTGTTGCAAATGCTAAACTACTTCCTCCTAAATTAGCTTGATTTGATTGCATTATTCCACTAGCACCGGACGAATTCATTCCATACGAATTGGGATTAGACGCGTGATTTAACAGCGACATTGAATGTAATTGGGGCATATTGAACAAAGGTGAATTCAATGAATTATGATTCCTGAAATATATCAGATTGGAAAAATATACATCAGTATTTTAAATCATCAACAATTAATTTACAATACTTACTTTAAACTATGTGAATTAGAAGAACTATCGCTGTTAATATGTTGTTGTTGATGCTGTTGCTGTTGCCGTGAATTTAATAATAATGCATTATTAATTGTTTCTAATGCCTTTTCTGGTTGCAATTCCGATTGATCTAATGTTTTATTTCCAGTTATTTGTGATAAAATTTTTGGCAAATTTGCCAACGTAACCGGCGTATATGTACCAATTGATGAGTTCATTTGAATTTCACCACTAGATGATGATGTTATCTGTACAGTGGGACAATTTGAGATACTATTACCGCTACCAAGACCAATTGTTGAGGATGGCGAAATCGACGATAATGAACTATGTGTCTGAAGCTCATTTTTGTTTGATTTACCATGCGACATTTGATTACTATTACCACCAGGTACTGCCATACTGCCGGTTAAAGTACATGTTGTTGACGATATACCAGCATTTAATGGAGTATAATGCAGCTGTGAATTTGGCGTAGGCGTTGATGGATGCGATGTTAGCCGAGGTAATACATTTGCTAACAGCACAGGTCCACCACTCATGGTACCAAGATCATTATTACCATTATTATTACCGCTATTGTTGAATTGACCTGTTGTTGGTGTACTTGAATGTGAGTAGCTAGCCTCCGACGTTGGTGTTGAATCACCAGGACTAATATCCATATCGGCATTATCAACTACAAATAATGAAGAAAATCCAAGATCGATAATGAACTTTGTAGACTTTCAATCTTATATTCACTTACCATCCATTTTTTTATCTCTGGAGCCTTCTCCATCATGAGGCCAGTGTGCTCTTGAACTTCCTCTTGAATTGGAATGTTTACTATAACCTGTGATTGGAAATTACAAGCAATAGGTCAATTAGAATGATTTCCTTAGAAAAATCTTGGGATAAATTACCTCTAGAGAATCGATCGTCTCTTTCTCTGTCTCTCTCCTTATCCCTATAATCTCTGTGTTGATCCTTAGTTATTCTGCAAAAGGAATCAATAAAAATTGTCAAGGATACCTGTGAAACGAAATCTATGGCAAGTTCTTTATATTACCTTGGTTCTTTTTCGTGCCATTCCTTTGGCTTTTCCCACTGAGATATTTCTGTTTTGCAATTGTAATAATACTTTTTGCCAGATGAACTAACATGTTCACTCCAGTCACCGATTCTAACTACTTTTTCTCTATCCCTATCATTACCTCGGTCACGATCCCTGTCACGGTCTCGTTCCCTTTCTCTATCCCGTTCCCGATCACGTTCTCTGTCTCGATCACGGTCTCTTTCTCTGTCATCTGACCCAGATCGTTTATCTGATGACATAGAAAATTTTGATGATCTTCTATTCATGTCAATCCTATCATGGTTATTTCTATGATCCGAATCCCGATCCCTTCGGTCTCTTTTATCTGCCGAAGTAATTAACGAATGGTTATGGAATATCCTTTAATACGATCAATGAAATTAATTACCTATATATTTGTCTTTTTTATAATCGCGATCCCGGTCCTTTATTTTCATTACATATGAACTACTTTGATACCTATCGCGATCCCTTTCTCGATCACGTTCACGACCTTCACGCGGTGAATTAACATCCGGCGAATCTGTTCTATATGTGCTGTTACCATTACTGAGATTTACGCTTCCTGTTGGAGGTGAATCCCTATCACGCATATAACTGGATGATCTACTGCTAGCCTCTCGCTCATAGTCTCGCTTCGATGAGTACTTTGAACTCTGGAATGAAAAATGCAATTGAAAATAATAGAAATTATAGTATTGTGCACAGTGAAATTATAAAGGAAATATGTTTTGGGTATGATATGCTATTGATTGGGAGTGTCAGAGGCACGTAGGCAAAGGAAATGAGAAATTGATGATGTTTGTTAAAAATCTAAATATTTTCAGTCTTCTACCATTTGCTGTTGTGGATAAATCGACTTTATGGAATTTTTGATTGAAATAATCAGGAAATGGTGATCTTTTAATGAGATTATTGTAAAAAAAATTATAGCTAGATAATGATTGTTGTCTGCGTCGCATAAACTCTACCTTTCTATTGCTATTACCGGTTAAGGATAGGATAAATTTAGTAATGAGAATATGGTGGGTGGCATAAACATAAATCTGAGTATGTTTTTTCTAATGCGAGTGTCTCTAACTAATTAGATAATGAGCTAAATGTTTAATTAATTTACCTGATATGGATGGGACTGGTGTTTCTCGAAGTACCTGCAAATATTCATCAAATGTAAATTGTTATTAATGCATCAGTATTGTTATTTCGGAATGCGTACTCGTTGGCATAAACAACGGAGGCATATTATGCAAACCTCTGTTATCGTATCGAACGAAACAGAAATCGTAATTTGTAAATTTCTTTACAGAAAAAATGAATCTTTATGCAGTGGAAAAGCAGACTTTTTTATACCTATTTTGCCAGAGGCTTTGGGAAAAAGTTTACAAATTTTTTACAATCAAATAATTACCCATCGCTTAAACGTTGCGGTTTTCTAGCATGCATTACCATTAATGCAAGAGTCTTGTGTTTATCTGCAACCGCTTTAATACAGCCCTCGTAGTGTATTCATCACCCAAATCGAATCCAATTTATTAAAATTTATTTTTTCAACAAAACTTTCAACAAATTTCTATCAAGAAAAATTTGAGAAATATGGCGTCGCCTTGCCAGTTCGCGACATCTGTCAACCAAACGAGAGTTGTAGATGTCGTTCGATGGTCAGAGCTGTCGAGCCTTTACAGTCGATTCCACTTAATAAGTTAATTTATATCGCTTCTAAATTATGCAAATTTGTATTTGCATTATTAACACCATTTTAAATTATAAATCTTAGATTCCCATCCTCACTTTCCTTACTACCGGTAAGGAGATTCAACTATTTAATTAACGATAATTAATCACTGGAAATTATATTAGAAACTTTTTTATTTTGAAGAACGGATCCTGTGGGCCCATATTTGCTCGAATTGTCCATCAGCCGTTACAAACATCGCGTAATGGAACGAAATAAAGCGTCAGATTCGATAAAAGAAACACAAAACGAATAGTAAAAAGTGTGAAAATAATTAAAAGAGCTTCTTTATTTGATCTAATTACGTTCACCGTCTGATTGATTACATAAAAGAAAGTGTCTCGGTCAACAATAGGTGGAAGCCATAAAAGAATGTGTAACTAAACGGTGGTAAGATTGACGTAATTTACCAGATTGAACTGTAGCCTTGAATTATAGATTCAGTGTATCATCCATTGGTAGTAACTTTGAATATTCTTCTGTGTCAGGCTATACGGTTTAAAGCAGCTATACAATATTATAATATTGTGTGTGGTATATTGGAAATTTGAGTGTGAAAGACAAACTGTTTAACAGTGTGTAGCCAAATAATATCCAGAGTAGCTGGTGATGAATCATTGTGTGTATTTACCTTACTAGAGTTAGAGTGAGGCAAATAAATTATAGGCAGTGTCATTAAGTCATCAGTGTGCATTATTAGCCTCCACTAAGTATTATACGCATCACGCAGAAGGGCACTCACAATCAGAAGATCCGAAGTTGTTTATTAGCAACTTAAATTAGTGGCAGGTGACATAGAAAAAAAAAGTTACAAACAAAGATAATATCTAATTAGTATTCCAACACTGTGATACAATATCTCACCAAACACTAATAGCAGTTAAAGGGAACGAATAGCGAATCAACCAAGTTTCCACGTATAGTGTTTATTTATAATACTATTTATCAGTTAATGAAGTGATTTAAAGCAACTTTATATAGAAAAACCGTACAGTACAATGGCAAACTATATTGAAGCACCTGAAACCTTTAATAGTGTGGAAAACGAATGCTGTTTTTGGAAAGAAACAGCACACAAATACTTTCAAAGGTAAATTAGTCCCTTTGGCACCTAACAAGATTAGTGGTACCAAACACTAGGCACTTGATTTTAATCGGTTTTGTGTTCTTTTCTATTTTTGTGCTACAGTTCCAAAGAATTACAGAATGAGCTGAATGAGTTTACAGAGGAATCGAAACAATTGGAAGCCGAACTAGAAGCCACCATTGAGCAGAGAGAAAAGACAATCCGAGACTTGCGACAAACGTTAAATTCAATGCAATCAGAAAATGAATCTCTGCATGTAAGTGACGACGAGTATTGTTTTATTGACATGCTGGCAATTTAATACCACTTGAAAAGGCCTTAATATTCGTTAGATTGAAAACTAATCTAAAACATGTGTGTTATATATTGCAGAAACGATTAGCTACAATTGAAAAAGAGAATGGTCAAATGGAAAAGAAATGTGATGATTTGTCGACTGACTGTGAAAAATTGAAAAAATATACAAGAGAACTAGAACAGAAGAATGATGACTTAGAACGAGCCCAACGATATGTAAATGAAACTGTATCAAATTTTGAACAATTATTAAATCAGGCATACGAAAAGAATGCAATGTTAGAAAGCGAAGTTGACGAGAAGGAAGTGCTTCAGACAAAGATTCAGCGATTAGTTGATGAGACAAGAGGTAAGTGTGTTGTAGAGTGTGGCAATTAATTAAATTCAAATTATTAATTGAGCACAACAATATGACTATTTAACACATCTGTTTGCAGACCTGAAACAAGAATTAAATGTGCGAAATAAGACACAACCACTGCTAAGCGGTAGTAATAATAGTATTGAAAATTTAAACGATCGGTCTTTAAATAATATAGAACCAATGGAAAAGAGTGAAAATGATACGAATTCAACACCGTTGAAGAGTAAGATAAATTTTGTATTAAATTGTACCCGTAATGCCTTTACCTGGCCAAAATGGTCAGAACGTACACCAACCGGTGATAGAAAAAAACCTTCTTGCCAGTCATCACCCGGTAAACAATCATTGTTGTGTTTCAAATGATAAACTAAATGGCACAGCATCAGTTAAAACAAAAGCAAATAGAAATGAAATCAGTATTGATTATTTAATAATTTTTTATATATCATAAACTAAGTGATAACTGAGTGATATTTGAATGCCAATTTAAAAAAAAAAATGGATTTATTGGAACATTTTTACAGGATTAATTTTTTTTTTATAGCAACCGCATAGAAGAATTTTCTATTATTGTTATCTATTTATATTAATATTGAATAATAACTACTATTGTTTTAAAAATGCCAATAAGAAGAATGTATTTGGCAATGCCTAAAATATTGTTAGATAGTGACAAATAATTAAAACATATATATTTTAAATATTACTGAGAATATGATCAAGCAGTTTTAATTATTCTTAGTAGAAAATAGTACATTATATGTTTTATGTTTAATCAATTATGTCTTATTTATATAAAACCATAAAAACAGTGGTAATATCATATATGTTTACAACTAAATTAGTTGATTGTTGTTACTAAACATTTGGCATAATTTATGTGAATGTTATAACCATTATTTTTATCCATATTGGTCACGGGTAAAGGCTTACTTGTTATATTTATTTATTATTATGATTATTAATATTAATTCAGTTTTTGTATTTAACTTCTCAAAACATCATAATTTTATGTTAATTGATTACCTTTCTATATGTTTACCTTAAGTAGTGATTGAGTTAAAAACACCATACCAACAAATATTCTATCTATAAATTTTATTTCAGTGTCCGATAATTTATTGAATGGAAATGATTGTAATGCAATGCCAGCCAGTTCCCGATTAACGGCGCTTAATGTCGTTGCCGAATTGCTGCGAAAAATCAATGTAAGATTCTTATTAATACTACCATTCATACTGATTACACCGCTAAGTATATTCGTGTTTGGATTAATACTCATTTTGTGGTTTTTTATCATTATTAACGGTATCATCACTGAAAATTATAATTAACAAACACACACACTCTCTCTCATATCATTGATCTCTTGCTCTCGCGTTCTCAATACTCACGATATTATCCTATAAATATATTTCATAAAATCAAATGCAAAACATGAAAATGCACCTTGATTGAATCTAGTCAATATTCACTTACTTAAATGCTTATGGTTTCCTTCCTATACGTTTTAAGTTTGCATGAATCCTTTTATGAATATGTTTCTTATGTTATGTTTTGTTCTTTTTTTTTATGTGTTTCTTATGATTATTATTTTTGTGCAACCTGTGTTCCTTATTTAGTTGCAGTTGGACGAAAAGTTTTTATGTTCGAGATGTAATAAGTTCCGTTGTATATGTTCAAAAGCAAGTGTGCCACAATTACAAAGTGTACCAACGTCTATTGCAAAATCAGTGCCGTATGATGATGAATCAATTGTGGTACATTCAAAAGATGATGGTTGTAGTTCAATTATAATGTCACCATCGACATCATCAAGTCAAACTTTTTTGCAGCGTTTCAGTCAAAAAGTTGGTTTTACATCAACTGATCAATTAGTGCCAAAATGTTTCTTATCGTCCAATGAAGATCATAGAAATGGAACGACTGTGGTAAATAACGGAACTGTACCGAAGGTTCATATTGTAAATAATAATCGTAATGTGATAGTGAATAATGATGAAAATGAAACAATTAAAAAAGAATTATTAATGTCATCGAAAATGAATTAGTTTATTTGTAAATCAATGGAATAATGAAAAAAAAAACAATGAAGAACTACTAATTCAAATGTAGTTGATAAGCTATAAACTGTGGAGAATGCCAATATTCTATGGAATTTATTAGTTAATTACAGTGTATTTTCATATCTAATATTATTCATCTTTATTTTGTATTTAATTATTTATATTGCATACATTGAAATGTGTGTTTAGTTTTATTTATACTTTGGATACAATAGTAAATGCGGTTAATTCTGAATTTCAATGATAATATTAGTGAACGTGTTTAATCACAAAATTATTGACTGAAAGACTTTGGCACTAAACATCAATTGAACAAATAAATTCGTTAGCTTCCGTCAACACCATATCCGTGTGTATTTGTGATCGTGTCTGTATTTGGAACAAAAAATTCGATATAAAATCATATGAAAACCAAGATCACCGATGAACATGTAATTGAATTTAAATTATCGATAAATTTACAATCATTAAGTCCAGAAGTGATTGTAATTTATGAAAAAATTTATTATTTTAATGTTTCATGGGATCCATATACAAAAAAAAAACACCAAAAACAGAATTCAATTATAAATTTGCGCGACAATAACAATTTTTGCAATTTCCTTTATGATTCATTTTATGAGAATTCATATTATTGTACTGTAGTTGAAATTTTTTTATTAGATTGCTTTAAATGAACCCTAGAGAATAACTATCAATTTAATTTTTAATTCACTTAATAATTGAGAGAGTGATTGATACAGAGGGCATAGTCCATATCACATATTTTGTTTTAATTTAAATGAAAAACGAAATTTTTAAATGAAATATTTTTTTTTCCTATTGGAAATGTGTGAGTGTTTTTTTTTTTTTTATTTTAAATTAATATCATAGCAATTACTATTTACCAATTTTACACATGAATTTATTATAATTTCCATTAATGATGCTTCCGAAATAAATGAAAAATTGTACATATCAAGATTTATACAATTTATGTTTTATTTTAATTTTAAATATTTGAATTCATAACTTATCTATTAAATTTATTCACTCTTATTTTCTTTTTATTTTATTTTTTCTCTTCTATGTGCACAATTTTGCTTTCATATAATTTTTCCTTGGGGGGGATCAAAATTGTTACTAACCATGACTCTTAAATATTATATTCCTTGGATCTTAATATCAAATGTAAACTAATTATAAAACAACTGTTTGTTTTTATTTTTCCGACTTCATTTTTGGTATTTTGATAATGTCAATATGTGAAAATTTAAAAATGTATCAAACAATTAAATATTGGAAATAGAATATGGAAGCAAAACTAAGGACCTGCAAAACGGCATCAGCATCACAGCACAGACATATAAGGGACTCGCAATTATTTGCAACTACAAATGGATCTGCTGAGCCCACATCATCAATTTATAAGCCTTCGTAGAGATGTAACGACCTTCCGAAGTTACAAAATTATTACTACTTACTGTTTTAGAATATCATTGAGCAAAATAATTAAAAAAAAAAGGAAACAGAAAAGAAAATACATTTAGTAAAATTGACAATTTTTACACTGAAAATCAACACTTTAATGAATTACCTATGTATTAACTAATCCCAGAGATATTTAAATGTGAACCTGAACACGCTATTTAACTATATTATTCTCTGTTTTAATATTTTATATGATGATATACATTATTATTATTATTTTTTTTTTAACAAAAAAAAAAAATGAATGAACAATAATTTTTTTCTAAAATAATGTTTAATATAACGCGGGATGATTATCTTTTGTATTATTGTTATTTTTCTTTAAGTGGGAAAACACTATTACCAATTAATATACAGATATAATATCATGTTTCTTTTTTTATTTTAAATGTATTATGGATTAGTGCAAGATTATTAGGCAATTTAAAACAATTTATCTCATTGATAAATAAGCTAATTTATCTGAATGCTTGTATAATTAAATAATGTAAATAAAATTAAAAAAAAATATACGAAAGCTAATGTTTGTGCAAGTAGCAACATTTAAATAAAACATAGAAATTGTTTAATTATGTGTATTCTTTTTCTTTTATTAATTTATTTCAAATGTTTCTAACAACTGACATGTTTGTCTAACTGTAGTATCAATGATTTGTATAAATGAGAAATAGCCAAAATTATATTCTAAATTTGATATAGATTTTTTTTGTCAACCATTGATACTATTAATTACGTATAGTTTACTTAACTACTTACTAAATGTCTTTAATGGCAATCGTTTATGGTTTAAATTATACTTAATTCTATCCTAAACTTAAGTCTTAAAAATTTTTAAGTAAATATTATTCATTAACTAGATAACATCACTTATTATTCTGAACTATCAGAATCAAGGCTCTTTTCAATGCTCTTCTGGTGATTTTCACGGTTCAATCGTTGCTTCGTCAGGTATTCAACATAACAGAATGCGGCTGTTCCAATTATACCAAATACCACTAATATGCCAATTTGTATTCTTAATCCAAGATGTGATGAATATACAAAACTAAGTGCAGCAGCCACCGACTAAAATATCAATAATAAAATAAAAACAAATTAGTCAATTCATTTTATAACAATTCCACAGTTTTATAATAATAATCACCTGAGTAAATTTAAATAAAGCGAATGCAGCCGCTGACTTTTTAGCAAAAACACCACCTAACATAGCGTATATTTGTGTATTATAGCAAGCATCACCGAATCCAAGTAAGAAGGAACAGAACAATGCTAATGCTGCGATCGGTTTTTCAATATATGATACATCATTGGTGTCACCGAATGGAGCATTGTCCGGTATATTGAGGAATATTAAAAAGAAACTAATTATGTGTATAACAAAACCGGCTAGAACAATTGGTTCGCGGCCCAGACGTGAGGTTTTTGATCCCAATAAACCGAATAGGATACCACCAGATACTTCACCAATTCCAATACAGATACCCGATAAACCGACTAGCTGTTTTACTTTCTCTCCCATTTGCAAGGTAAAACTAACACTTGGACTGTAGACGCCACTAAAGAATGATAATTCAAAACCTGAAATCAAAAAGTCAAATTTATTTTATTTTAATTATATTGAAATCTATTATTTAACTTTGACTCAAACACTAATGGCGAGACACACAATAAATGGCTTTAAATGTCGCCATAATATTTAACGAATGGATTTTCATCATGTTTCAGTTTAAAATATTCATTTCATCTATAAACAGCTTTGGGGGGAAAACAATCTTCCTAACCTTTAGCAACATTAATGATTATTCTTAGTATTAACTGATTGTTTCATAGAAAATTTCATAAAATTATAATAAAATATTCAACCATTCTCTTATTGCTTTCAAATATTTTGAAAATTGTGTGTGCCATCATTATTTTGGTCAATAAGAATAAAATAAAACTCTTTTTGTTACCTGTATACATGAAGGTTAAACTTAACAGCAACATATCACGAGTAAAAAATAATTTAATTGCATTCTTAAATGCTGTATTAATACTGCCATTATTTTGATTCGTTTCTTCTTTATCATCTGAATTAAATTCAGCTGGATCAGCTACCCGTCTTAATGATACCAAGAATATTACACCCAAAATAGCAACGGCTAATAGCACAGCAAATACAAGTTGCCTAGTACCTTCATCTATATGATCTTTACCTTGGAACTGATAATATACAAACAGGTTACCAAAGAATAAACTAAAATTAAAATGAATGAACAAAAAAAAAAAAAAAGAAATAAATTATAATAAAATACCGATAAGTTGTTAAACTGAATAAATTCAAAATCACAACCAGAATGTTAAATTTAATGACGAAGATTGACGTCAGTTCTGGATATTTTGTTTTTATTACCTCATTTGTAGCATTGCCCAAAATATTCCTGAATTTCTTGAGATCGTATCCATATCACTGCAACGGGATAAATAAGTACCTTGACCGGTCCATATTAATGCTGCACCAGCACCGAGTACAGCACTTGCCGCATACAGAAGCCATGTTTTTGGCCACATAAATGTCATCATAAATAAACTGTACAATATTATACAAATCAATAATAATATTCATTAACAATTTACCATTGAAGTTCAATTATGTTATTATTCAAAATTCATTGATAATTTGCATACCAGTATGTGAATGCACCGATGAGCATTGCACCGCGTGGCCCAAATATTGATAGACCGGACGGTGCCAGCCAATTGCAGATTGCCAATGCGGCATAAATAATTGCCAGACTTGTATAACCATCACCTTTAAACTCTGGATCATCAGCTGCGATACTGTCTAGCACTGTTTTCTATTAAAATCAGTTTTTATCAATTATTTATTAAATTAATTTGTAATATAACTGGTTTCTCTATACTTCAACATTATCAACATTTTTATTACAAATAAATATTACTTTTATGTCTCTTTAATACCAAATAGTTGGTCAGTATTACATATGATTTGAATTTGATTTAAAATTTTCCACACTTTTAAAATCTATGTCAATGTAATTTCACAAAATAAATGCATTGGGACTAACATAGTTTACCATCAACATATTTGTTTGGGTCACAGTACTTAATTTAACTGAATTGATATAGATCGTATTTCAATATTGAATGGGTAATACATACAATAGTTTGTTTATTTGATACTTAGAAGCCGGTATTGTAACCAAATTAATTAATTTACAATAATCGTAATCACAGTTCAAACTGTTAATTACAAAAACTCATCGAATTGATAAATATTAATTAGGTATTCTATAATTCATATTGACATTGTACTTTCAATTTAATTGATACTAAAGGTATCAATATTTTGGTTTAATTTTTATACTTTGTTACCCAGGAAGATGAGTATTTGAAAACACTTAAATAAATGCATTGGAATTTATTACTTAATTTCATTCTAAAACTATTTCTATTGCTGATTGTGATCGAGAGTGTTTTCAATTAGGAAATAATTGGTAATAAATAGGTCAGAAAGTTAATTATCAATACTGATTAGAATGAGACAAAAAACACAAATTTGTATTTCCATTGATGGCCATGAACACTTGAGAACAAAATGATTTGTTGTAATTTGTTCTTATCATTTGTGTAAAATGGTTTATCATTGAGATTCAAGTGGTGGGGGATATTATTCAATGGTCATTGATCAGTCCCTACGACATTAAATCCAATGACACATTCTACAATTTGGTAGCATAATTGTTTGATTAGATCGGATTGTTTTAATTGAAGATGATTGACCATGAAATTGTTTATAATTCGAAAGAATCATATCTCATATTATTAATGAAAATTGTGTCAAACATCACTGTATTGATACCTTATTTCCGATCACCATTGAATTTAATGTCTTGTTTACATAAACTCATTGGTATTTTCACTTTTCATTTTTATACTTTATCGTTCATTGTACATTGAGTTACGTTCATAATCTATCAAGTGTGTGGCATGTGTTAAAAAGTGAAACAATAATGTGCTTCTTAAATCATATTTCTTTGGAATATTGTGAAATGATTACATCGAAATTCGTGTTTTTTTTTCTCACTTTTTAACAGTTTTTTTTTTCACTGTTTGAACTCAAAACAAAACTTTAATGCAATTTCCAAAAACTAAAAATATTCAAATCACCTTTCACTTTTGAGTTACTGTTTTCCTTTCAATTTTTTTTTCTTATTTTCATAAAATTCACTCTTCAATCAATAAAAATACAAAAAAATAGTTTGAACTTCATTGAAATAATGGAAATTACTTTAAGATACAACACCGTTTACAGTCCCAGATAAATCAACAAAATTCAGCCTAAATTCAAGAATCATATGGTAATGTAACATTTAATTGCTGTCTAGCATAGGTTAATAGTGAATTTCAAAATAGCAAAATAACAGTTTTGCGAAAAGAAACAAAAACATTTTGAATTTTAGGTGAATGATCTACATACCTGTATGTTGCCCATTGTTTGGAATGCCGTGAAGAGAAACATAAAACCGAATCCCAGCACAAGTACATTTACAAATTTTCGATTCATTTTAACTTATAAAATCACGTTAAATTAAATATTTCAAATAAAATTCCACTAAAACCACTGAACACTATCACAGATAATTACTCTCTTTTTGTTTGAACTAAGTGATTCAAATTGAATAGAAACCGCCCTTTAACTTTTCCCTGATGAATATAGTTGATACTCTCTCGCTATAAATTAAAATATTCAATTAGATTTATTGATGTTTTGACTTGATTTATATCAAGTAGCTATACAAATATTAAATAGAATATTTCAAATAATTCAACAAAACTGTAATAAGTGTTTTCTAAATGATTACTTGTATAAATTATAATGCAATCTGACTGAATATTTCTTATCACAGTCTCTTTTTATATGATTTTTGTAATATTAATTTTTCATTTGATTGTTGCTTCTATCTTGTTGCTATTTTCTTCGTTGTTTTTATTTTCTTATGTAAATAATAAAAATGAATATAAATAATAAAATTTCAATATACACACTATTTTATAATAAAAAAAAAATTAAATTAAAATCGAATAAAAACGATCAGTTACTTTACAATTGAGATGTGATAAACTTGTTTTAAAACTTTAAATAAAAATTTGTGTATTCCTTTTTTTATATTTGGGGTTTTCGATTGCACATAATAAGAAACTGTTTAAACAATTAACAATTGTTTTGGTTATTTTATGCAATGACACTGATGCAATTAATCACAGATTAAATGTTTTCACTAATCATTCTTGCTATCAACTGATTTGATCATTTACTTGAAACTGTTATGATGTACGATAATTGAATTAAAATATAAAACTTTTGTGAAAATTGTACTTTTAATTCACTGAACGGAAATGATTAAATATTCATAGAAAAAATTTACAAAGTAAACGATTGGGCTACCGAATTTACAAATAAAAAATTTAATGCTGGTTCCGTTTATAGAAATTACAAAGTAAACATCCCAATAAATTAATTTGAAATAAATCACGTGCGAACAGGTGCAAATTGGTATTCACCTTGAAACAATAGTAACTGGTATTTTGTTGAGATCCCGATATCAACTACCGCATTTCATATACGGAATTAATGGTAACTTATGATTTAATGAAATTATTTTTGTTTTAAATTGAAGTTTTATATTACCACAGAATATTTATTGGTATTTCCGTTTATTCAGTTTGGTCTAAGATCACTACTGTTGCCCTCATATAAATAATTCTGTATTTCTTTTATTGTTTGTTGTACTTATTTTTAAAGTCAATTTATTTTATTAAATTCAATTGTACACTACGCTTAGTTGAATAATGCGACTAAACTATTCGGAATAATTGAGTTCACTAAACGAACGATTTAACGTTGTAATAATTATTGTTAAATAAATCACCAGCTTTTAATAGCAATTGTGTCTCGTAAGACTTCCAGTTCACGATTGGGTGGAAAGTGACTTGTGATACCGATATTTAAGACATTCTCTAAATATTTTATTAAATGCAACATGGTATGTGTTAGGTTTTTGGTTATTGGACAAATATCAACATCAATTCGTTGTATTTTATTGTCGACCCAACCTCGAGCATCTGATCGAATTGATACTAATTCCAATACAACAAAGAAATCAGAATTAAATTAAATTAACGATTTCTCGGTCGAATAGCAACGACGGTTTTAATGTCGATTATCATTAGTCCATATGATATGTAAATTATACAAAATGTTTGGCAGATTCTATTGTGTTAATAACAAAGTTGTTTTTGATAAGAAACGTCATTGATGAGATGGAACACGAGATGCTGCATACTCATAGCAAACCATATAATCGTGATCGCATATTTATGAATTCAAATACATATAACGAATGGTATGGAACTGGTTTTGTTTTTTTTTTCTAAACAACGATTATAACGACAGATATTTAAAAAATTTCTGGGGGCTTGTTCAACCATTAGATCATATCGTATAATAATTACTGAAACATAGTTTATACTCAATTTGCCCTCGAATTTAATACAACTCAATTCAACATAATAAATTTATGATTATTTTCTGTATTGCGTAATACTCTGGAACGGGTTTCCCAACATCAATCAAAATTACGTTGTAAAGTTTTTATTAATATTTTTCTTACAAAAAGGGTTCCCAATTTTATCATTATTTTTTTTTTTCAAATACCTTCCGTGATACTACGCAGCTAAATGAAAAATGTGTCAAGATTATCCAATAAGTTCGGGCATTGCCATTAAATATTGATAATTCCATACTTAGAGATCTGAAAACTCTCTCTCAGTTATAAGAACTCGTTGTTTAACGTGAATTTCAATTAAATTGATCAATAATTTTTAAATTTTATTCGTTGTCAGTGATGGTAATGAAGGCTCCTTATTTGCGAAATCATTTAATTGATATAATCAAAATAAGAAATTAAAGTTTTTTGGCTAAATCTTCAATTGGCAAGTTTTTATTGTAAACGTTACAATTTTTATAGTGACTTGTAAGAGTGACAACGTGTGTTGTAATCATGTCTCGTACGACGTATGTAAATCAATACATTGGGTGTCTGTCTGCCTTATTGAATTTTAATATCATACAAGTTTATTAAAACATCTGTGAGTGGGCTCGACTAATAACTGCAATAGTATTCAATAGGCTGAGATTATGAAGTTTTCTTAGAAAAGTTAATAACCGAATCTTCATTCTAAACGCCACAATGTATGCAACACAGTGGTTTACTCAGTATTAAAGCTTTCTGGTATTTTATGAATGAAAAGCTCACGTAGTAAATGAAAATGCGTTTCGATTAATATTACAATGTTTAAAGTGGTTAACATCTTTAGGTATGAATGTAGTGGAAANTTAATAACCGAATCTTCATTCTAAACGCCACAATGTATGCAACACAGTGGTTTACTCAGTATTAAAGCTTTCTGGTATTTTATGAATGAAAAGCTCACGTAGTAAATGAAAATGCGTTTCGATTAATATTACAATGTTTAAAGTGGTTAACATCTTTAGGTATGAATGTAGTGGAAAATCGTAAACAAATGTTCGGCGCATGAGCGAAAACGAAACATAAATAAGATTTCGTTTAACATAATAATATTTATTCAGTTGAGTCGTGTTATTCAACCGTTTGTGATCAATTCTCGTGCTGTTTAATTTCAATTTAAAATTCATTACAAATTTACAAAAATGGAATATTATCAAGTGACATTGTTATTGGGTGGTATCATTTGTTTCCTTCTTTATAAAATTGGAACATCCACATATAAGTTTTTCGAAGAAAAGGGTATTCCTTATGAGAAACCAGTACCCTTTGTTGGAAATTTGGCTCCCGTTTTATTGCGACGTATTCCGATAGCGGATAATGTTGCTCGTCTCTACAATAAATACAAATCTCATAGGTAAATTGACGGTTGGTCACAGTTCAACTGTGAAGGCGGGCGTTCGTTAATATTTTCACATTAGAATAGGTCATTCAAGGCCATTTCAGTTGGTAGTTTATTAATATCTAAAGCTGTTCTTATCTTTATCGTATTATTTTTCTGTATTGGAATTTTTAACGAATTTAATTTTCTTTCAGAGCATTTGGTGGATTTGAAATGATGAATCCACAATTTAACATTTGTGATCCACATTTAATTCGACAGATTGGCATCAAAGATTTTGATCACTTTGTGGATCATCGTCAAGTATTGCATAGAGATGCTGAAC
>JXOR01001167.1:0-13666 GCA_001014335.1 Coboldia fuscipes
TTTTTTTTTTTAAATTGAATTCACTTTTATCCTATTGGTAATTATTTTATGGTAACTTCATCAATATTATCGAATCGTTATACAATTTATGCAAAATATGTCGAATAGATATGAGTTTTCATGCAATTGTCTCCCTTATCAGTTGGACCAACTTAAAGGTTATGGCATTTTCTAGAACACATTGGATCTGAATCAATATGAACTAATGATGGCGTTTGAACATTATTATATTGAAAACTTTTATTTTCAGGCCGCCACAATTAAAAAATTAGCCCCATTGTTGGATCGTATTTTAATTCAACGTTTCGAGGCAGTAACCAAAACCAAGAGTGGTATTGTAATTCCAGAGAAAGCACAAGCCAAAGTGCTTCGAGGTATTGTAGTAGCAGTCGGTCCAGGCCAAAGAAACAAGAATGGAGAACACATTGCGCCTTCCGTAAAAGTTGGTGACAATGTGTTGCTTCCTGAGTATGGTGGCACCAAGGTAATACCGGATATTCATACCATTTCACTTAAATGAAAGATAATAATTCGTTGAAATTCTGCTTATAGGTTGAACTTG
Organism: Coboldia fuscipes; assembly: GCA_001014335.1. Classification (NCBI taxonomy): domain Eukaryota; kingdom Metazoa; phylum Arthropoda; class Insecta; order Diptera; family Scatopsidae; genus Coboldia; species Coboldia fuscipes. Next base: position 563 of record JXOR01001167.1, read on the forward strand.
AAGACCAAAAGGAATACCACTTGTTTAGAGAAGCTGATATTTTAGCCAAGATTGAACAATAAATTTTTACATCAATAGATTTCAAAGAGATTTTTAAATTAATAATTCTCTATACGTTCAATCTAAATATGGATTGCATACTGTTTCGTTTGATTGATGATTTTTATTAAAAATTTAGTTGGTAAATCATTCATTTGGATTGAACACAAATTATATTAATTAGTGTACCAAATAATATATGGAAGACAATGTTAATTTAGTTATTTGAGAAAACATTGGAACGGAATAGCTGTCAACAGATGTACATTTAATACGCATAGCTTTCAGGTTTTTCTGATTCAAAAAGGTAGCTGTTTGATAAAATCTGTTAATAATTATGCATTTAAAATAAAGATAAAATCGTAGTGTTAATTTATCGTTTTGATTCATTCATTTTACATTACTTTACAGTCATTAACTAATATTATGCAAAGGATACCCATTTAGTTCAAATCAATCCTTATTTAAATCGGGGTCAATTTTTAAAATTTCATTTGGAAATTTCTTATTTATAACATTATATACATCGTGATCTAGAGCTGCTTGTCTTCCAATACGTGCCAACGATTCAAACGATTTTGGTTCCCAAATAGCTAAGTCTGCTACCACTTTCCTATAATTAATAGATCAATTAAATCAAGTACATACTATTATTTGATGATTTGAAAGGCATTACTTGTTAAGCAAAATATTATTTGATAATAAGCCACCTATAAAAGCATTATATGTGATTCCGTGTTCATTACAACCAGCGGTAATTCTTGTTCTCCAAAGCTAAAATATACAAACAGTAATGAAATTTATTCAATTCTAAACATGAGCTGAAACGAATACCTCATTCATGTCTTCCTTCTTTAGTTTCCGTCCTTTTGTCGCATACACTAAGGCTCTGTGGACATACTTTATTGTCACCGAATAACAGTTCCTTTTCCTCCCATTGAAATGCTATAAATATATGAACATTCTTTTAAATCAATACACCATTTTAACTTGAGAAATGGACAAATGCACTCACTGCCGCTAATCGAAATATCTTCTGTTTCCTCCAAAATTCATCTGCTCCTCGAGTTCTGACGAAATTAACGACCGATAGGAAAACCATTCTTACCACTTATAAGATATTCACTTAACTGTGCCAATACCAAGAAGAAAATACTATATTTTGATAATATGATTACTAATAATATTTAAATTTATGCAGTTCCTTCCAAATTTACAAAATCAACTGCACGAGTTTAAAAACTGAGGTTATGTCGACGGAGGTAAATAATAACAATAGAATTGTTGAGTTTTTTTGCTTAAATTCTTAAAAATCCTTTATTTTAATTTGTGTTTATAAATTATTCTTAAATAAAATATGCCTACTTATGAATTGGCAGTATTATTTCGTCAAATGACGAGAGTAAGTTCTAAGTTTAACTAATTATATGTTGCAAATTCATTTATTTGTATTTATTTTAGCCGGAGCTAATCCAATCTGTACGAAGGACAGCAGATGCCATTTTCAATAAAGGAGGGATTATTCGTAAATTAGAGAAATATGAAAATGAAGCATTACCTTATAAAATTAACGCAAAGGGTTTGGTTCATAAAACGGCTAGTACTTTTATCATACAATTTGATACTCCACCGGCCGCTATTGACGATTTATCTGAAGAATATGGTCGAGATGTTGACATCATTCGAAAGAGAATATTCAAAGTGACTGAGTCTGAACCAATTGAGTGCACATTGCATGAGGAACTCTTACCTCCAGCATATCGTAAAAACGTACAGAATATGATTGCCGAAGGAATGAAACAACAATCGTCAACCAAATTTAAACATAATTCTGGATTGGATTATTATCCATTCCAAAAATAAACGAATGAATTTAATTAGCATCAGAATTCATTAACCAGTATGTAAATTTTATTGATAACGAATAAATGATAGTCACACATTATACATATGTATATATTTAATCAACGATTTTATTCCATAAATATATTTATCTTCTTCCTGAAAATTACATTTCCAGCAATATTGGTAATTTCATTCAGATAATTCGCTTATAAAAATAGACAATTAAGATTAACACATAAAAGCAGTACTTTAAATGGAAATTTCAATAAGATTTCACGAAATGGAATTATACGGTAGTAATGAAACCTTCAAACTAGGATTTCATATTGTAAAAGGAATGTTGATTGACAATCGTTAATTATAAATTATAAATATAACGTACATAATACTAATCGTAAATCGAAATGGTGCTATTTTAGAGAGTGCTTAATTCCAAAAATGTTGTGGGTTATTTGTAAAATTCAACAAGAACAAGTTTTATCGGATTAAATATTGTACATTATTGTAAAGGCATCCACAAGCAATATTAAATCATTGCAATTATTGTAATAATAATAGTACATTAAGTACTTATCATCTAGCTATTGATGTAAATATGGCTAGATTATGAATAATGGCTTTTGGCGAAACATTTCCAAGTTACATGTGTCGGGTGTTGCCGAAATTGATTCCGCTTTGAGTTGCACCTTTATTAGACCCGTATTGTAGAGAAATAATTGTTTGACCTGCCTTCAATTGATCTTCCGAGAATTGACGTACATTTTTGTCAGCCTCTTTTGGACCAATAGTTGGTTTTCCATAGTTACCGACCTAAAATTTGATTTAATTTAATTGAATATAATATCCAAATTCTATGATTAATCATTCGATGTCTGTTAACATAAATTGATAATTTTACCTTTCTACCCAACGATTGGAGGCAAATAACAACTGAATTCAAATTTTGCCGTTCCCATAAGTCAACACTTTGGAATGTTTCTTGTGCTGGTACTCCCATGGCTTTTGCTGAATCCAAAAATGCTGAAAATCGATGACAATTAAATTTTTCTGTGTATGACTAATATAATTAATTTACAAAATACCTGTTATGTTTTCCATACATTTGAATGCCATTTTACTTTCATTAATTTTTCTCACTGAGTTACTTTGGATACAATTCACCAGTTTACAAAGTAAAACACCATCCTTAAGAACCTCAAAGAAATTATCCATATCACCTGATGTATTGATTGGTTCACCAGTAATCTCTTTGATCCATTCTAAACATTCTTGTGCCAATTCTTCGCTGTATTTTGAATTAATCTGAAATTCAAATATTAAATTAGTTACAGTTGTTTTATTTATTTTTTCTTTACACATTTATAAACCGTTAGTGTGAAAAAAAATAATCTTACGATAAAATCAGTTCCAGTCTTATTTAATCATAGAAATTAATTTAAAACAAAAGAAATACATAGAAATAAAGGAAATTTTCAAGAAACAACAGTTTGCATACAATCAGTATTCATTATAGAAAAAAAATATGAGTAACAAGAAATTTATGGATTAAATGAGTTTGTTTCATTAAAAGAAAAAACGTTAAATTACCGACATGTGTAAACTTAATTAGTATTATTCAACATATGGCTAGAAGATAACATGATTTTGTGGAACCTCTAGTAAATTGGACTTGAGGTCACCGGACCAAATTTAACATAAACCTAATGAGGGTAATGTAAAATCAGCACTATAGTTGGTTTCCATATAAGATTATATTGAAACACATGGGCCTTATTTAACTCAATGTTAAAACGAAAGCACTGGTCAATTGAATGTAATTCCGTTTATTTTATATTTTTTTTTTTCATTTCGATAATTGTTCATATACAGGCCATTTATGGATTCAAAATAATTTTCATGTTGCAGACTGTTTATATGCACACATATGTATGTAAATTTATGATTTACGTTGTTTTGCTCATAAAATAATACGAATTTCATCTAAGCATACAGATTAATATTAATATACATATTACCATAATATTAAATATCTGATGAGTCAAATATAATAATGTTAATTTCAGTCTTGGTAATCCATATTTATCACGGTGCTGTATTACAATTATCTATTATTTTGTGGCCAAACAACAATTAAAATTCTCACACAAATGTTCAATTGGGTCTCGTATTACATTTTCATATTCAGATTATATTATGTTGTATATGTTTATGTAATGTACGAGATGAAGATCATAGATAATTCTGATCAAACAATTTGTTACTTCAACTATTACTTTATAATAGATTAAAATGCATCCGACTTATTTCAATTTTGATGAAATAACACACCGATTATATAGTGAATAATAATAATTTATAGAATTTTGTAGTTATAGCTGAGTATTATTTATTGAATGTAAATAATTTTTGTTTCTAAAAATTAATTATAACAACTTAACTAACTAAATAATTTTTTTTCCAATCCCATAACGAAGCTAATATCAACATTGTGATTGGAATTTGTAAATAAATTTCCATAGTGTTCAGCGGTGATTGTCATTTATATTTATGATAACAATATAAAAACGAGGCTAAATATTAGTTCACACCAATACCAATTTAATTATTTTGTACTTAAATGAAATTATTTACGCATCGTATATTAAATTGAATGTACCTGTTAATAGATAAAATAAATAATATGAATATTTTAAATGAAAAGCAAATCGCAATGCATTTATGTAATCATTATTAAAAGATAATTTGATCATAAGGTAAGAGAATATTTATTTATATATAAAATTCATTGACGATTCCGTGCAACGCGATACTAAAATAATAAAATCATTATTTTATTAAATGAAAAATATCGCGTTTACTTCGCACTTAATCTATAAGGTAATATGAGCATATAAATTTAAATAAAAAATACTTCCAACTTGAATTACAGAACAAGACACATATTTAATCAAATAGTGTCTCATCACATTGAAATTTTCAATTTACTTAATAATTCTCAGTATCTTATCTCATCGATATCTATGCAATTGGTTTTCCTACATCACGACATAACAAAAAATTGATTCGCATTAATCCAAAAAAAAAAAAAAAAAATTAATAAGAGATGTGTTTTGTATTTTGATAGCCAGAAGATTTTAACGGTAATTGTGATCACCTTAATTGGATTTTATATTTTCTATAACTTACAATATTTAATATGAAATTTATTAACCTGTTATAATATGTTTTATAGCATAACTCGTTTTGAGTATAGTCTTCAATCGACTGAATCTATAAAATAAAAATAAATGTGACTCATTTCTTTATTAAACATGTTGTATTCTTCTTACCCATCAATTATAATTGAATTTAAATTCAAATATTGCAAGTAATAATACATCAATGGTGTAGCAAATTGAATGATGAATAACATAAACTTTTAGCAACATTTATGAGGTCATTATCAAGAATATTTTTTTGATAAAAAGTTAAAATTTCCGAGATGACAAATAACGTCCAACTAAATACAATTCGATAACTAACAAATGAATTATGTATGTATTTGTTATCCAATAGGTTACATCAAATTTTTGAAATTCCATCATAGTTATTAATAATTGTTTATTTCTAAACATTTAATGAAATTAAGTGCATTACCTTAGTTTAAAACAACTTTAAAAATACCTCATCAAATAAAATAAATTGTCACATAAAGTTATAACCATATAAGGAAATGAATTTTCGTCAATCAATATTATAAATATCCAAATAGATACAATAAAATCACAATTGTGATCCGGTCGATGATGGTCATATTAGATAACAATATTAGATCGAAAATTAACTTTTGATTAAGAAAATATTTTTAAATTTCTTCAAAAAATATTTATAATGATTATTGACGAACTGAATGCGAATAAAATAAAACAATGTAGGATTATTACCAAAAGAGGCTTTCTGTTTGAAGTAACCACCCATGCTACAGTAAAGTAACAATTCAATACATTACCCTCCTGCTGTCTCTCTCACCTGACTATTTTGAGAAATACGTGCAAATTTATTAAATCTCTGTATGTGTTGGTAGATCCAAAAAAGAGCTAAACTTGATTTTGTTCGTTTAGTAACAATGCTTTGAACAGTTAAAATGGCATTAACTAAGTGCTCGATTTATCTGAATTCGGGTTTAATATCGCTAAATATCAGTGCTATGACCTAACCAACCGACTACAGTTTAATTTTATTCCTTGTGCTCATTTTGTTTTTTTTTTTCTCTCAACTAAATCAACATCTTCTAATTTCTAATGAATCAATCGTTTTGATGAACATAGATTTTTTCAACGTGTATGAAATATTTTTTCCGTTTTTTCAATATTCATGGACTAAAATTCTATGGAAATTCGATTCGCTTTATTTTTTATTTTAACTTGGCGTAAGTCATTTATGTCTATTGTGTAATTCGATGATGATGGTGATGGTGATGGTGATGCTACCAATAATAATTCATAACCACTCGACATTTCAACAGATTTTTTTTTATTTTGGCTGATCCATCTTTCGCAAAGAAGTAATGAATACTTGTACATAATATTCATTTGGCTAACAGAGAGTGTCAAAATGAAATCCCAATATTTCCTAAACAAGCAAAACGACCTCACAATATTTTATATTTGAATGAAATGGTGTTTAATGCTTTAACAAATAATATTTTATCCAGCCTTACTACATTAGCTCCGTATTAACTTTATACATTCTGAATGATATTTCGTTTTCTATACCTCCAAAACTTTTCCCCAATTTAATGGATGATGATGTCATCCGCGGCCTGTATGCCGAGATAGTCGCGCGGATCATGTTTATACAAAAATAAATTCGATGGGTACATAAGTATGAATATAAAAAAAAAAAATAATAATAATGAAATATGTACCTATTATTCTGATGGAGACTGCAAGGTGATAGAAACGAAGGTGAACTCTTATGTATGTAAATGAAGAAAATATAAACGGAACGAAATGCGCTTTTATATTATGAAACAACCCATTCGTGTTTAAAATTCTTATACCCAATAATTTATGCTGGCATTCGTAAATCAACTTTTATAAAAGTATTAGATTAATGCTGACGACTAGAATACTACGGATTCTATTATATTGAAACACCTTTTCTATTTATCAATTCTTATATAACACGTCCAATAATGAAACATTGTTTTTAATAGCAACTTATACATATTTCTTGTTATTTCGTTGAGTAAATTGTATTGTCTACACGTAAAAGTACGCCTTTAATGTTTCCTTCCTTTATGTTTTATAATAACACCATAAATATTATTTGAAAATTTTAAAATAATTCAACAGTTGATTTCCTATTTGATTCGAGTAAAATTTACCATTTTCTTTTCTCAAAATTTTAAATAATTAATAATTTATACACGAAACACTTTGTCTAATTGTTATCAATTCATAATAAAATTTGATATCAGAGCATAATGATAGCATGTGTTCTCAAACTGCATTTTGATATAATATAGATATTTCGATCTTAGTGTTTGAAACTGTTGTCAAAACTGTTTAATATAGAAATAGAAATTTTCAATTGTTTTCTGCATGAATTCTTTTAATATTGTGATATTATTTTAGCATGATAACATTTTTGAACCTGAACAGTTATTTTATTGTCATTTATTTATTGACGGGAAATTAGCTCTTATTTTGAAATGTTCATCATATCTTATCGTTGAGTCAATGTAAAATAATATCGCAATTAATTTCTGTATTATTTCGTTCCGTTCTATGTGAATTATACGAAATACAGTTTAAATTTTATGTTGGTTTAATTTGATATAATTCCGACAAATTGGTGTATCTAATAAAAACTTTGGCCCGCTGTAAATGAGTGTACCACAAACCAATATAGTATTTTCATTGGTTTATAAAACATTGTTGATAATTATCTGTGATATTGTCTGGACTCTGTGTACTTTCTTTCTTTCTTGACAAAAAAGGCACATTACGACGGGTTTCCATGTAATTTTAAATTCAATTTAATATAATTACCTTCTTCTGAGCCTCAGCTGCAAATCCAGATTTAGCGGCACGATTGGATGACATATTATTATCCTATTTTAATTGTGTGTAACGAAGAAGCAGTATAAATTCACTTAAATAATTTCTTGCTGAAACGGCAATGAGTATCACTAGAAATACTTAAAATGTAAATGCGTTTGGAAAATAATATTGAAGGTATTAATAATGTGAAGGCAAACAATATTTTCCACTGTATTCGACTGATGATTGAAAATGACTGAGTTTGTTGTGCTCGTCGACCGTTTCGTTGTTTCTGAATCCAGAATTTCTGGAATCTGTTATGTACATGAAATACGTAAGTATTGGTTCCACACGGTGAGCAAACATATAATATATGTATTAGTGGGACTAGTGGTGGAACAGCAATAAGACCCCACACACAACTTTAAATCCAATGCAAAATAAATATCCGCCGAAAATTTAAGTGAATATTAACGCTTACAATTTCAGGCACAATTATTTCAATCTGCAATTAATTAGGGGAGTATATTATATTTACAGTAATTTTTATTTTAATAAACTGTTACCTATTTGTTTTCTATTATGTCGTAATATTACGTGATAGTTATATTTTTAAATGTTGATTTTTGATATCGTAATCACGTGGTATTTAAACACCCTATTAGGCATGCGTTAGCTGATTCACTCAATCAAATTAACGGTCACTGGATGACAACTTTTAGTGGATATGTGATGGCATTATCCTCTAAGAAATTACATTAATTGGCGATAATTGGGTCGATTAGTCCTTTCATGGTCGCTTTGCTGTCGATTCAAGATTTTCTCTCCTAGATAGACATTGTATATGAATTGAGGAACAGACGCCATTTGTGGAGATGCTCAAAGATTTTTTGTTTTTAGATTTAAACAAGATTTATTAACATTAAATAAAATATTTACATACTCCTTATCCATCTATTCCAATTCTGTTTCAAATTGAAACTTATAAATTGGCATCTTATTTTCTAACAATATTATTATATATTCTCAAAATTTGTACTTTTCTTAACTTATCAAAAATATGGTATAAAGAAAAAACCAAAGAACAGTATTATTTTTAGTTAAATTTTCCTTTTTTAATTTATGAACTATCGTTGTTCATTTCCTAATAGTTCAATTGTTATTAGTTAGGGTGGATGCTCTATACTGTATAATACACAATGTTCACAAATTTTTTGAAGTAATTCAATCAGGAAAGTATCGATTCTTTTAATTTTTTGATACCATTCATTCTGTTATAGAATGAATCTCATTGGTTCTAAAGCCCTCTTTTTTATAATTTATGAAAGAGGATCTTAGAGACTTCGCTCAAGCCCTCTTAGTTTTTACATCTGGAAGGATGAAATCGAACATCGATTTGCATAAGTGAGAATGGGTCTGACTAGTTGCTAGTATAAAGCATGATAGAAATGTACAAGATATGTTCAGTTGGTGGCAAACCATTTGATTTTTAAAGTATGCTCGACTCGAAAAATTCAAGTCAGCTGATCGAAATATTTACATTAAAGTAATCGCGGTTTTTTATGTAAATTTTATTCACGGTAATTTTATTATGACAATGTATTCCAGTTTTTCCAAATTACAATAAATTTTTTGTTTAAAACGATGTGAATACTGTGTGCAATTAGAACAAATCGAATAAATCTTTGTTTTGGTTGACACAAATTTATTTACTAAGCATACCATGGCATGGTTGCGTCTTTTTTAAAAATCGATTGAAAATCAGCTGACATAACATTTCAAAGTGAACATACCTTGTAAATTTTTATAGTATGTAACAGTACTAATTTTGTTTTAGGAAAAATATTATTGTCTTTATAGAATCTAGTCAAAGTATTATTGAAAGTAACTCCAAGATACTTAAATTGTCTTTTAGCTATAAATTGATCGACAATTTTCGGGGAGAACTGAAGTGTTCTAGCTAAGACACTTTCAGTCATCTTGATGCATCATTCAGCGTTTCTAATTATTATGTTCTCGCATTTGTTAATATTAATTTTAAGTTTATTCAGGTCCAAATATTTATTAAGAATTTCTAAATCAGTTTAAATACTTTCTTTTAATATGTATACTTTTCTTCCATGTCGAAATATCAGAATATCATCACCAAAGAAAATTGTTTTATTACTATTGAATACTGGGAAATTATGAATATAGAAATTAAAGAGGGTTGGATCTCCCGCATTTGCCATAAATTTTTTAGAAATAACATTATTAAACTTTACAAACTTTTACTTAAATAATTTTAAATTTAAATTTTTTATTCACAATTGAGGGGAAAAACTTTGGCTTTTTCATACATTTGAGTGAACGCTAAAAACACGATCCTCCACTGATATTACTAACTTTCCATACAAATATAATCGCAAAGAGGCGGAGTAGAGGAAGGAAAAGTATTAATCACAACAATGCTACCAACAGAACCATCCGACAATACACGATATAAATCTATTCGTCATATAAACTTTGAAGCTATCATAGGCTGAAGCGTAGCTTGTTAAATATTTTCCCCTCAATTGGGAATAAAATGTTGACTCATATCTGGCCATGTTTAGCTTCATTTCGTGGTTTAACTCAACTCGCTAAAGCTCGTTGTAGTCAACCCCCCACTCAATGAATCTATGCACATGGCCAGATATGAGAAATATACTATTCATTTTATTAATCAAATCATCAATATTAACTGTATTAAACGCTTTTTGAAGATCAAGAGAAACTGCCATGGTAGCATTTTTTTTTTGCTTAACCCTCCATATATACTTTCAACATAATACGAAAGTGCATGATTCGTGGATCTTTCCTTAGCAAAGCCGAACTGAAACTGAACTATTTATTTTTTCATTTATAAATTCAACAAATTTGTCTTTTATAATAATTTCAAAAATTTTACTTTCAGGTTGTAGCAGTGAAATGGATCTATAGTTAGTGTTTTAGGAATTGGCTGTATTAGTGCTTTTTTCCATATTTGTGGAAAATAGCTCAGATTGATGCAATTGCTAAATATAACGGTAAGAAATTCGAAGTATTTATTTAAAAGCTTTTTTAATATAAAATTTGAAATTTTGAAAAGTAATCATGAAACTGTTATATGGTACTTAAGGCACTTGCAAACGAAGTGTTCGAATTAATTAAATTATTGAGATTTTTGACAATTTTATCTTTGTTTATATTTTATTTTCCTTTCTAGTATCTTTTCATTTATAATTTTTACAATTATGGGACACCACTTAAAGTTAGCTGTATGCCCGGTTCCGCCGCAGCCAACACATGCAAGCTGTTTTTTGGGGCATTTTCGCCTACTGGCGTTTAACACACCTATACCTTATTTTATAATTGAACGATACATGCTCATATCTTTGACAGTTGAAGCATTGTGAAATGCTTGTTTTTTTAAATTTTTAAATTTTTATTTTGTGACTAAGGAAATAGTTTAAATCAGTAAAAAGTGATAATTTTGCGTCACTTTTTAGATTGATAATATAGTAGTTTTCAATTTTAAAAAGGAAACTAATAAAAGCTGGACTGCGTATACAAATATTGACACGAGCGGAAGTGAGTGGAGATAGTATGTCAGTCGGGCTATTGTTAGTCCGAGGAATCCGAGGATTCCTCCTCAGAAAACTTCTCTTTTTCATCAACATTCATTTGTTTCACTTACACTTACTTTCACTTATTTATTTATTCTCACTTTTATATTTTTCACAGATATACTTTATTATTTTTTGAGATGTGTGTAAGATACTCATAGTAAGCGTCATTTCGTATATATTCAACAAATTAGTTTTTTCGTCTATATATTTCTCTAAACGGAAGTATTTTTCCCAATATGAAAAGCTTGTTGCACTAAAATCATTTCGGTTCAATTGGAAATAATGATAAAAAATTTTCATATATATTCCACATCTGATTTCGCTAGTAAGAACCATCTTCTAAAGAAATCACCCGGTTAAATGAATCTATTTCCTAATCCCCGAATCCAAATCTAGGAAATTACATAGTTTCTTTAATAAAAGCCAGACAGCTTCTATGAGTTAAATTTGTTGGTACTGTCCCATGGTTCTTACAAGTGGAATTCACTGTATTATTTTACCTCGCTGCGATTGTATTTTTATGGAATATTAGTTAACTAAATGGAGGAACGTGATTTTAGCGTTCCGCAATTGTGAATAAATTTATTGAGTTACTTTACTTTAAATTACTTAACTTTATTTTCAACGATTTGCTTTAAGAAAATAAAATATGTTTAATTAAGCTCACTTATTTAATATTATTTTTATTTTTTTATCTAGAAACAATTGTTCCTTCCGAATAACAAACTTATATCTATATTTTTGTACAACACTTTATGAGGGATGTATATTGTAATCCCCGATTTTGGGAGAATATGATTTTCGGATTGTATATGGCTTGAAACGGATAGAAAATGCATTTTTCGGCAATAGGGCGCTTTTGCCCCGCGTCCAGTGTCCGTTGTCCGCTGGTATTTCACCATATATTCAGGACTCCAGTTATCGAAATGCAACCAAATTTGGTCAGATGATACTCCATCCGAAAATACCTATTAAATTTGGTTACCCTCGCGCAAAAAATAAGGGTGGCTAAAGAAGGGTTGAACATTTATATTCAAAATATCTCCGAAACGGTGCATACATTTTTTTTTTCAATTTTAATTTGTTTAATACACACTTTACCATCTATCTAAATTTGGTTTGGATACTATTTTGTTGCACTCTTATACATATTTTTTCTAACAAAAAAAATTTCTTTTTTTTCCTAGACACTTTTATCGTCGCATACTCAAGGATAATATAGTTACATATACTATATAAATATAGCTACTTCTCATTTATAAATAATTATGCCATTTACAATACGAATTTTCCGGCAATTTATTTGGTCGAGTCATGTTTAATTATTACATGTCATTTGAACGTGTATATGTTATATACACCTATCCCTCGATTTACACGGTAGATACGTTCCTGAGAAANAGTTACATATACTATATAAATATAGCTACTTCTCATTTATAAATAATTATGCCATTTACAATACGAATTTTCCGGCAATTTATTTGGTCGAGTCATGTTTAATTATTACATGTCATTTGAACGTGTATATGTTATATACACCTATCCCTCGATTTACACGGTAG
>JXOR01000190.1:103-214815 GCA_001014335.1 Coboldia fuscipes
TGTGTTACACAGAAAAACAAGCACCGCTATCAATTCTGCAAAAATTGTATAGTGGTGTGGAACCGTGACATCAATGGTGCACGCAATATATTGTATAGGGGGATTGAGTCTACTGCCCAGTATGACGACGTCATAGTTGGGTTGCGATCTAATGGTAGATCCAAGTCTGAGCAAGGAGATGAGAGGAGGCTGCTCGTAAGAATTTTATCAAAGAAATTTTTCTTACAAACTATTTTGACGCGCAGTGAGTATATAAGCGATAATAAAGATAAAAAAGTTCCAATAATTTTGACGCGCAGTGAGTATATAAGCGAACAGCTGTTCTGCTCACATGATTGCGAACACTGAAATAAAAATTACTTTGCAAAATAATCGATAAATGGAAGTAGCATCATTCAAGTGGATTTAGTTGTTTTAAATCGTGCTATCATAATAAAATCCAGGTAATTTAACTGTATTTATAGTGTATTTATGAAATTACTAGAATTTCAAGTTCAAAAAAGGTCAAAATTGTGTGGTTCAGTAAAATTTAATTTTGGGTGCATTTTTTTCCCAATTGTAAAATATTATGGACCTTTCTTCCAAATATCATCTTAATAAAATAAGATCTTCAGTTGAACCAAAATGCTTTTTAAAGTGAAATTTTTCATATACTTAAGTGGCTTATTAGAAGTATTTAGGTTCTATCTAGTTAGACCGGAGTTTGTCAGTAAACTGCGTAATTTGGCGATTAATATAATATCATTAAATTAATTGGTGTAAATAAACTTAATTAATTCATACAAATTCGATCTACAGATAATGGCGAGCGCCAATTTGGTGGTACCCGTTGTACTGTGGGGTGGGTTCGAACCCACTCACTGTGTCTCGAGTGTTTTTCTATCCGAAGATCAGAAGACTTTAGCCACTGGTTGTTATGATGGTCAAATATGTTTGTGGTGAGTAATCAACATTTCTTGTCTTATCAATATGAATAGAGAATACTACTCGTTTGTTTACTTAATTTGTATGTTTTTACAGGAGTGTTGATCCAAACTCATTAAAAATGACTCCACGATGTTTGTTGATTGGACACTCTGCACCTGTACTATGTTTATCGAAAGCCTCTGTTGTGCAAGACGACAATTTCCTTGTCAGTTCATCTGAAAATGGTGAAATGTGTACTTGGGATCTAATCGATGGAAAATGTAAAGAAACAGTAAAACTAAATCAAGTACATACAAACATTCAGCCGTATCTAATGAACAATTGTACTGAGATTCGTCTATTTTGCAATGGATATTATCCAGAGATAATGGTCATGAATCCGTTTAGTTTAGAAGTGATATTCTCGTTGAGCTCTAAAGTTAAACCAGATTGGATTTCAGCCTTACATGTATGTTTATTAATTAAACATTCTTCTTAGATATTGACTTATGATAACTATTGACACAATTGTAGGTCCTAAGGCCATCAAAGAGGAAAGATGATGTAGTACTTGCTATCACAACAACTGGAACCGTAAAAGTTTGGACGTTGTTAGGCGGTGAAAATAAAAATGAAGAACCTATTTATGAGAATGAGTCGAAACAAATAAGGTGTTTAAATGCAATCACAATGAATTGTTGTTCACAAAATCAACGAACAGTATTAATAGTTTGCGCTAAGTATTGGCAAATATATGATGCAGGTACATGTTCTCATTGGAGGTAACTAGAACACATTGATAAATATATTATTCTTTTTAGGTGATTTTACTGTATTGACCAGTGTTATATCCCCAACTGGATTTCGATGGTTGGGAGGTGATTTTTTGTCTAGCGATCGTGTTCTGTTATGGTCAGATGAAGGCAAAGGTTATCTCTATAAGTTACCTGCCAAGTAAGAAATCAAATAAATACATTATCTTGTAGTTTTATACTATCTCTTCGATTTACTTACAGTTGCATTCCCGATAACAAAGAGTTCCATACTCAATCTGTAAGCCGTGATCAACCATATTTATATGCTATCCTCTCGTTATCGTCAGATAGGGTGAGTCTCATATTATTGAAATCCAAAAATTATTCGGAATTTAACATAATAATATATTTGTAGCCATTATCATGTCCCCCAGCAATGAAGCAAATAATCACGATGCGAGGTGAAACGAAAACCAGATATTTACTTCGGGGTGATTCTGAAGGTTTCGTTACACTTTGGACGGTTCCTGATATCACGATTGATCAAGTTAAAATTTTACAAACAACTCAAGAAACACCAAAGAGTAATTTGAAATGAAATTACATTCTAAGCTCAATTATAATTGCTATGTATTTTTTAGTATTTGAACAAACAATTTGCACAAGCTTGAGTAAAGCATGGGATTTAATGAATCCTAGACCTGTTGGTATTTTGGATCAATTAAACCCATCTGATGAACCAGCAATAAAATTAACAGCAAGCGCTTACTTGCCAGAAAAAAGTCGTATAGTAATTGGAAGAGAAGATGGATCAATAGTTATAGTTCCGGCTACACAAACAGTTATTCTTCAATTACTTCATGGCACTCATCAGCAATATAACAGTAGGATTGATAATAATTTCGTGTAAAAAGCGATCAACACATAAATTTCTTGTTTTTTACAGAATGGCCCCCACACCAGATTTTAAATGGTCATAGAGGTCGTGTCAACTGTTTATTATGTCCATCGTTGGCTCACAATAGATACGATAGAACTTATCTACTATCTGGTGGTGTAGATTTTGCCGTATGTTTATGGGATTTATATAGTGGTGCATTGCTTCATCGTTTCTGTGTTCATGCTGGAGAAATTACACAACTCTTGGTTCCACCAAATTCTTGTAGTGTGAGTTCACATAATTAGTTATCATATAATATCGTTGCTTATAATTATTATTTATTTTTAGCCAAGAATACAAAAGTGTATCTGTGCCGTCGCATCAGATCATTCGGTATCATTATTGAGTCTTACTGAAAAGAAGTGTGTGACTTTTGCCAGTAGACATCTGTTTCCTGTCGTGACAATCAAATGGCGTCCATTAGATGATTTTCTTGTGATCGGGTGTTCTGATGGAACAGTGTACGTGTGGCAGATGGAGACTGGTCATTTGGATCGCGTTTTGCATGGAATGTTAGCTGAGGAAGTGTTGATGGCATGTGACATCGATGAACAGAATGCTGAAGAGTCGGGACATGGAACTGGAAGCGATATGGGATTAGCTAATCCAGCTGTTCACTTTTTCCGGTAGTTTAATGTTTCAATATGGATTATAGACCATTATTTTTCATAGAGAATTTCTTTTCAGTGGTTTACGCCATCGTAATTTAAATGCTATTCGTCATGCCACACAACGTGGAATTCATCATCTACAACAATTGCACTCTCATCACAACCAGGACAATATCTTTTTACTTCGCAATAGAAGCAATCCGTTGTTGATACAGGGTCTTAGAACAAACCCAAAGGATGCCGAAAGCCATATACTATTCTTTGATATTGAAAGTTTGATATTTGAATTACACCGTGAGGAATATTCTGCAATGAGTCCTACTTCATTGGCGGTAATTATTATCTCTTTGTAATTCTTTTTTTTCTAATTGAATATTGTCGATTTTTAAGGCTCATGATTTACTTCCGTCGTCCAGTAACAGTCAACAGATGGGTGAAACTGGTAAAAAGATATCAGGTATGTTTGTTTTATCAATGTCGGTTAAAATTCTTGATTAAAATTCGTTGTTAATATATTGGTAACCTGTTACTATAATCTATATCTGGGTTAATCGTAATTAATTAATTAATCATTTAAAAATCTTATTACTTTTACACGTTGTGCTTTTTCTCGACATTTAAGATTTTTTTGGGCGTATGAAAAATAAAGCTGGAGACATGGAGAAAATTCTAAAAGATAAAGATAAACATGGTTTGTGCTGATTAGTAAAACAAATTTTTACTACACTAATGTGTTATAATTGCAAACTCTTTAGTTATTTTTTTTATTGATCTGCACAAATAGTAGCTTTTGAGTAATCGTTTATTCGGCAACCGTACAATTCCTTTTAAAGCACTATATGCATATTTATTGCCTTTATTGCTATTATCCTATTAGAAATATACATACTACTTCGTTTTAGTTTTTATTATACATATAGTATAGTCTATAAATAGTTAAAGTTAGGCATGCAAGTCTTATGATTTCAATAGTTATGCTACATGAACATATTCTGTATAATAATTTATTTTATTTTAATTTAGGTATATTCCAAAAAATGAAGGAGGGTGCTGAGAATGTGGAGAGAAAAATTCAGGCAAAGGTCGAGAGCATGAAAAATCAACCGGAAGATAAGGGTACGTTGATTAACGTTTAATATCCTATGGAAAATGATTGTCAATTTCTTATTTTTAGATTCAAATGCTGATGTAATAAAAAAGATAGTACCACGAATGGAAGCAACTCACGTTATGGAAGTAGCTCAACTTTTGCTTTCCCTTCTACATTCATGGGGGCTTGATCCTGATTTAGATAAAGTGTGTGAAACTCACTTGGGATTACTTAGACCAATGGTACCGGTTTCTTATGGTGTTCTTTCTAAAGCCGGTTACATGTCACTCATGTTACCGACATGGCAAAATGATTTAACTTTGGAAAATAAAATACCAAGTATCCCACAGAATAAAGAATTGGGAGAAATGCTACCACCAGAAATAATTAAACAAGAGAATCTAACTAGATTGTTCACATCAAAATTACATTGGGAATTGAGTACTACATTAACATCTATTCATCTTTTATCAATGGTAGCAATGTCCAATACTCTGATGAGTATGAATATGGCTTCGTTTATACCGTCACATGAAAGGAATAAGAAATATACTGGACATGCTAGCAGATCCAGTGCTACATGGACGAATGAAGAACACGAACAGATTTTCTCGAAACAGCAGGCTGAAGTTAAACAAGGATGGAGCCTATTATCGATGCATCATTGTATTTTATTACCTGAGAAAATTGACGCAATGGAATCGAAGAAATTTAAACGTCCTCAAGTTGAAATGATGGCCCGACGTTGGCAGCATCATTGTTTAGAGATTCGTGAATCTGCTCAACAGATATTACTTGGTGAGCTCGGACGAATGGGAAGAAAGGGAAGAAAAGCGCTAGTTGAGAGCTGGGCTCAATATCTACCATTATATACGACAACAGAACCAATTGTTCAGAACGTTCAGCCAACACCGGGACATAGTTCTCCAGTTGCATCAACTGGTAGTGGTACAGCACATGGAGAACAATCTGTAAGTTTTTTTTATATTAGTTCTTAGGTGTCTAATCATAATTATATTAAATTATCATTGCTTTTAGGAAGAAGAATTTGAAGAAGAGGAGGAAGAAATAATTCGAAAGCCATCCAGTTTGGCTGAACTTAAGAGAAAACAAACAACGGCTGTGGTTTTACTTGGTGTGATTGGAGCTGAATTTGGACAGGATGTATCAATTGAAGGTTTATACTTCATAGGATTTAAAAATTAACTAACACTAATCCAATCTGACTATTATTATTTAATTTAGGATCACAAACAACCAAATCTGTAAGTGATCAAAGAAGAAAGAGCTCAGTTGTTGAAGGTTTTGGCATTGGAAACAATAATTTGGCGCGTCTAACCGCCATGGCGCTAACACATTTATTGTTAGCGCCAGCTACACCCAAACTGCCGGCATATACAGCATTGAGAAGGGCAGCAATTGATTTAATCGGTCGTGGTTTTACAGTGTGGGAACCTTATTTGGATGTTAGCAAAGTGTTATTGGGTAAGTGTTATTTCATTAGATTTTGAAATGAATATAAATTGCAATTATTTCTTAATAATACTCTTTATATTCATAGGATTATTGGAGATTTGCAGTGATTCTAACAAACTGGTTCCTAGTCTAAATTATCGACTGCCACTTACACCACAAGCAGACGCATGTCGTACAGCCCGAGCTGCATTGTGTTCCATAGCTCAGGCTCGCCCAGCTGCTTTCATAACAACTATGGCTCGTGAAGTAGCTAGATACAATTCTTTACAGCAAAATCCTCAACACACAATGAACGTTCCTTTAACACAATCAGTTTTATGCCGAGCCAAGAAGGAAATATTGTTATGCGTTGAAATGCTAATCGAAAAGATGCAAATCGATATGGCACCGCTATTGGTCGAAGTAATGGACATCGCATTACATTGTTTGGACTCAAATGATCTGAAAAATAAGAGTCTACAGGAAATTTGTCCAGCTATATGTAAATTCAATCAAATTTCTCATTGTGCAGCTACACGTCGTATTGCTGTTGGTAATTCAAAGGGTATGATGGCGTTATATGAATTGCGACAAAATAAATGTCAAATGATACCAGCTCATAATAATAATAATGCAATAAATGCATTGGCTTTTAGTCCCGATGGTAAATATTTGGTGACATATTCATGTACGGAAAATCGATTAGCATTTTGGCAAACAAGTACCGGAATGTTTGGTTTAGGTCAAGCACAAACGAAATGTGTTAAGACTTATTCCACAGCACCTATACCAAAGGTATCTACTTTAAATCCAATGAAATTAGCGAAATTAATTTGGATAAATAATCGTACGGTAACCTTGATGTTGGCAGACGGATCAGAGACAAGATTCAATGTCTAAATAGCTTAAAGTTTGAGGCTTTTTATTGGAAAAAAAATGTTACATATTATTACTATGTTCTGCTATAGTTCTCATTCTGTTAATTTTATTCTACTTTATTAAGTGTTACAAAAAGTCGACGAGAGCATAAGAAAAGTATTAATATTTAAGAAGATGCTTTCAATATATAAATTATAGTAATATTATGAAGAAATGATATAAATTTATGTTTGTTGATCGAAGAAATGCTAGAGGAAATTGTATAAATCATTTTATGTAATTAAATGATCGTCTATTGTTATATTCTTATTATATGCATATTTAAAATAATTATAATTAAAAAATCACTGAATATCCAAATCTAAATAAATTCTTAAACCCAATAATTTTATATTGCTTATCTGTTGATGACGTTATCCATTTTTACGTTTCAGTTGAATGGATGAAATATTAATTCGATACAGAATCTTATTTTTTTGTATAAACGTAATAACGTGAAAATATCATCAATCAACTATATAGTAGGAGCGAATCGACGGTTGTATTGAAATGATTCAGATTTAATATTGAAATTTACAGTTAATTCGGTTAACTTATATAACTTATGTTTTTCAGTCTTCTGTTATGTCTTTTCTTTTTGTTAGTCAGAACCAGAGAACATACGTCTTAAAAACAGGTAAGAGTGTCAAGAGTAAAAATACCATGACTAAAATACAAGACAAGTAAATCAGTTTAATAGAAACTTTCAGTGATATCGGTATATCGTATTAATTTTTAAATTCACATATTTGATTATAATTGTAGTTTTTTAAATAATCGTTTGTCTTTTTCATTTCCCAATAATATAACATAATTATTCTTATAAATTCCACTTATAGCGATAATTAAACGAATTTTTAATTGAAAAAAATAGTCATTAAGTAATTAGCCAAATGGAGAATAAAAGAATTTTAATTGTTTTGATTGCATTGTCGTTTGTTACACTCGGTTATGCGGCAAGTTTATTTGGTAACATTATTCGGTGATCTCGATAATTTTACAAGTGATTTTAATTAATTACAATTAATTTTAGATTACTTTGACGTGTTAGAGAACCGTGAGAATAATGATGAAAATGCAAAGAACTGTTTATGTAATGGATTGTCATGCATTTGTTGTCTAGACTTTAACATTTCACTAATTGATCTCGGTGGACCAGGTGAGCTTAAATGGGTTTTGAGCTTATATGAGAACAATTATTTAAGTAAATATTCTGAATGTATGTAGGATGTGTTCGAATGAACTACTTAGCTGAGGAGAAAGGTATTATAATGAATGTGTCCTATGGTGAAAGTTTGTTACACAGCGAAGTTGTTAAAGGTAAATTATTGTTTATTATTTAAATGCCAACAAAATAGTTATTCATTGTTAATACAATAACGTTCGTATAAGTAAATGAACTTGAATAATAAAAAAATACATATGTGAGTCATAAGTGCATGATTTCTTGTGTTAGGTCCGGATCCGGCACCGTCTTGTTTAAATATTTTCACCAAGTTGGCTCAACTGTGTGCCAGATTCAGTCATCTAACACCAACCGATGACGGTTACAAGGGATGTCTTAATTTGGAGCCAATGCTTTTAGGAGAGGTAGATATTTTATTAGATTCTCTTAAATTCCATTATGATTATAACAATTAATGTATTAAATAGCCACAATTGGAACTACCTGTTGGTTGCTTTAAAATGGATTCAAATGGTATGGAACAGATTGAAACACATGAAGAAGAGACAACTGAAGAGGCTCCCAGAGACGAAGATATTGGGTAGCACTGACATACATTATTAATCAACTATAATTATATATGGAGCTTCATTAATTTTAGTGAATCAACAACCGAGTTACCCAGTAATGATACAACAGATGCTGATGAAGAGGTCATCGCCGGCCTTAAAGCCAGTGAAATAATTGCTGCCGTTAATGATTCAGCCGAAAAAGGTATTGCTATCCTCACTCAATGGTTGGGAATATCCACGAAACCAGAACCAGTGCCACAAACTAAATCTGTTGATGGCTCAAAACCATCTAATGATACGAAATCCTAAGATAATAATAATATATAATTCTAACGTAATTTTAAGTTTTCTAATTTATTTATTTATTCAGATAGATTTATTTATATTTTATGAAGGTAATTTAATATTCAGAAGATATAAAAACTAACATAAGATCTTGTTAATTCTAAAAAAACAGTTTAATTCATTTGTTGTGCTGTATATTTTATATAGTGGTTGATATATCTGATTGTTTGTCATCAGTTGATGAATTCAACGTTATGTCTTTAGTTAATTTCATTATTTCAATGGAACTTAAATGGCTGGTTTCTTTATTAAATTTCTGTACATCGTCCAAGAATGACTCATAAAAATTTCTATCAGATGGATAGTTGAATATTTTCTAAAAGCGATACGGTAACAGTTATGAAACAGATTCAATTAACAACTTACAAGAGTTAATTACCTTGAAATTATTATAAATTTGATTTGCTTTTGTTCGAATATCAGACGCATGTTGTCTGAAACGTAACAACTCTTCTTCTGATATGCTCCAATGGGCAGCATTACCAACATATGCTCTCAGCCGTTTTAAAGTTTGAACGCAATCAGGATTCTTCTTCAACATAAGCGGTGTAATTTCCAACTCTA
This sequence comes from Coboldia fuscipes, assembly GCA_001014335.1. Classification (NCBI taxonomy): domain Eukaryota; kingdom Metazoa; phylum Arthropoda; class Insecta; order Diptera; family Scatopsidae; genus Coboldia; species Coboldia fuscipes. The sequence goes on from JXOR01000190.1 coordinate 9,425, forward strand.
TAAGTAATAATTTTCTTTAATATTCGAAAACTATAAGATTACAATGAATATGATACCTTTATATTCATCCAATAGTTGAACACATTGTGCAGGATCTGGCACCTTTAAACTACAAGATTTCTTAATACGAGTATCCAGATCCAGTAGTTTATGCTCAAGCTTTAAAATATTGTAGGTGCTTGCTGGAATGATAAAAAACCAAAATGTTGAAACACACTCAAACGAAAGTGACGCGCGTAACTTAAAAGCAATATTCAAAAAGAGATAAACTAACCCCTTGTCTTAGCATCTTTCAATTTTCTAATGTGTTCTTTTGAAATATCTGGATCTAAATCTAACATCAATTTTATATCGTCCGTAATTTTAATTTGACCACTCTCTAAACCTGTTTTCATATCCAATGCTTTTTTGGCAGCATCAAAATGCCAACTTTTCCTCGCCGGATCAGAATCAAATGTAGCTGGTTTTGCGTGATCTACTTTAATGCCTACACATTGTCCATTAGGCAAAATGGCTAATAATAAATTTTTATGCTTATCTAATCTATACTGCTCATTTTTGTCGACTGTTGTATTCGATTCTATGCGATGTAATCGTCGTTCAAAGATATGTAAAAAAAATCCGAGTCACAACAAGAATAAACAATGCAATTCGACCTAAACAGAGTTCAAAAACAATTCATAACTTACCATCAATTGCAGTTTTTCCAGAGTCACCCTGAAATTATAATTCATAATAACCCAATTCAAATAATTGCAACTAATTAATAGAAGTATATAGTAGTCTTACCGTTTTTGCTACCTTTGTATTCGGTGTTGACTCTCCCAGCATCCGCTTTTTAGCCACTGGTGATACAGCTTCAAGTGTTTCATCAATCAAGTATCGTTTAGGTTTGATTTTACGACCACTTCGACTTGTTACCGACTCTTGATCCGTTGATTGATCTGTTATATTCTCCTTCTTTGAACTATTATCAGATGGGATCGGTTCAGGTTTAAATTTTTTAACGGCAGGCTCGTTACGCTTTGCATTTTCCGGTGTTATGTTGATGGAATCAGTATTATCATTTAANGTCGTTACGCTTTGCATTTTCCGGGGTTATGTTGATGGAATCAGTATTATCATTTAATATTGATTGATCACTTTCCAACACCGAATTATCTGGTTTAAAGGCTGCGGCATTAACACGAGCGTTTATTTCTGCCAAGTCCTAAAAACAATGTAACACATATTCAATATTACAGTATACTATAAATAACATGAAATTTTAGTAGTCGTAACACCTACTTCTAATGGTGCTGCATCATTGCCCTTTGACGCGGCTTCTATTTGCTCCATTGCTTCACGGAAGTTTGGCCTTCGTAAAAATTTTTCCGCCGAATACTTATCCTTCTGTGTTGAATAGTGAAAAATGTCTTCATGTTTAATTGTTGCCCTGAAATTATATTGAATTCCATTATATTAAAATCAATATGACAAATGGCACAATCTTCCATATTGAATTCATGAAAAAGTCTCAACGCCAGAGAGTATGAACACATATTATTGAAATTTAAACATATGAATAGTATAATTTAGAAGGTGGTCAATGCTCAATAATTAGTATGGTAATTATTTATGGAAATAAATTGCTAAATCGGTAAGTCACATTCTCTGAGCTATGGAATGTCATATGCCTTCTCGTATCAATACCATAAAAAAGTTCTTACGTTTCACCAGTTCCGTAAAAGTACACATGATATTTCTTCTTTTGTGATATATTTGTGATCTAGAATGGACAAACATAATTATTAAATAGACGATTATAATCATATTATATTATTTCTGAATTACCTTTGCTGGCCAAGCCGGATAACCTTTTACCTTGGCAAAAACCAGATCACCAACCACAAATTTCTTATCGTTTTTACCCATTTCCCGCTACTATAGTTGCACTTGCACAATACTATATCATCCACTTGATTAGGTTCAATACACCAAAGAAATTGTATTTCGATTCAAATCTACGGTAAAAACAAGAATAAAGTCTCGTTAGTTAGATTGTTAACAAATTGACTGATCCAATTTATCAGGAAGTCAAAAATGTTATGTATTGACTGCTAGGCGCGAGTTCTTGGCCGATGTTATTTAACGAATTGGGCAACTGGCAATCGTTCAAAGATGTATTTAAATTGGTATTAACCGCATTCCGGTTGTAATACGATCACCAATAAGTGCTGCATACACGAATTGATGCCAACTATTAATGTAGTCATTGTTTCTTAACAGGCACGCCAGGCTTGGTTTCAGACCATCCCAGAGAGACGCTACCCGCTCCAGGAATATTTTTACCGCAGAAGCTGGAATATGTGTAATTAACTGACAAATTCGAAGATAGTTTACCTGTTATAACAAAGTAATTGTTATGTAGTCCAGATTTCCGCGACTTATAGAATGCTATTCACTACCTAAACTAAATAAAACTTTGGAGTTGTTGATATTTCGAATCGAATCAAAAATGAATTCAAGTTTCTTCAACTGAAAGATTGAGGTTAGGAAATTCTTAGAATGATTTGGTTCGTTTGACTTCTCCAATCGTGAGAGGATGGCAATTCGCTAATGTCAGATGGTTTCACACATTTCCATTTAGCTCTTTTCCAGTTAATAAGAAAGTCTACAGACTATAAAAAATAAAATAAAGGAAATCAAACATCCTAATGCTTGAATTACATATTGTATGAATTGATTCGTTTATTTTATATTCATTTGAGACAACAGGGAACTCATGAAGCACATGAGGACATCAACGTTAAAAGGAAAAGAATTTGTAGTCTTTACATGATTTGTACACAATGAGTCTTAAGTTAAGTTCTCTCAGATCTTCCTCAGAATGTTTGAGTTTATTTCTTCCCCGATTTTTTGATGCCGCCACTGACTAGTGGACCCTTTTGCGATGCCTTCTGTTTAGCTGCTTCCATTGCCTTCTGTTGCTCCTTCTGCTTTTGCTTGAAGGCTAGGTCATCATCGTCCATGTCTTTATTATCCTTCTTTGGTGCCTTCAGAGGTTTTTTCTTTCCACCTTCACGACCAGACATGGCTACCTAAATTCTACAATAAAAATACTTGAATCAATAAACTATCTTAATCCCAATTAGCTGAATTATTATTACAACTGATTACTGATTATTACCTTGCTTAAATCAGAGTTATACTACTAAAATAACAAAGAAAACTGTGAGATACCAATGAAATATCCGAACAACTCCGCGTTTGGAATTCGTCAAATTTCAGACTTTGACATATGCATCAATATTTACAAATAAACGAAGCTTATACGTGAAGTTGGAAACAGAGAAGTTGGCTGTAATTATGGAAATCGGAACAAAATTTAAAAATATGTGTATTCGTCATTTAAATGGTTTTATTATTTTACTCCTCAATTAATTTCTTATTAAGGAATATCCAACTAAAATAAAGAATGCCATAAACATCCAAACATGTAAACACATATTATGGTGTCGAGAGCAAATTGTTAGAATTCAGTAGCGTCGTCAATGAAAACTCATCAAGCCAAGTAGCTGTAATGATCTTTAGCTTCCTCCTTTCTCGCTAAATACTCCTTCTCGATTAATATATCAATACATTTCTAAAATTAAAATTGTTAATACGATGATTTTAAATAACCAATCACTTTGAATTTGCTACCTTTATAGCTGGGATTTGTGGCTTGAACCGTGAAGACAATTGATTTAAAACTTCAGTAACGAGTTGAGTGTGACTTAAGACCTTTCTTGTCTTCATAATACGGACGATCGCCGCTTGAATTAAATGTTTTCTATCCTCCTCAATATGTTTATGTGTTGATTCCTGTTCAATCTTCATTTCAGTTTTCAACGGCATATTGATATTAATTCTGATCTTCTTACTGCAATTATGTAAAAAAAAAATACCATCAACAAATGTCATGATAAGAAAATTCCAATAACCACATACTTTCTATAACCGAAATACAAGTCAATAACGGAGGCTTGTTTCAAATCATTCTCCCCATCGGAAGAGGTCAGCAGCTTTGTCTTAAGTAGAATTTGCAACACTTGAATCAAATTCTCATATTTAATGCCTATATAAAGAGAAAGTTAATATAACGGTGTTTAGTTTTTACATCGCGACGAAAATTTTATAGCGGTTCCGGATACAAACCTGTGTTATCGCCCAACTGCTGTACGGTAAAGCTTGTCTGGTCGTTAAATTGCAATAATACAGCCATTTGGAAGGTGCTTGCCTATGGATTATATAAAAAAAGTTTTTCAGTTAAAATCACAATAATGATCCATAAATCTTGTCTAACTGGTATTTCACTTACTTGCAATGTATAGCGTTTCTCAAAGCAATTGGTTACCAATTCTCCTTTGCACATATTATACAGCCATATTAATTTCCGTCCAGAGTGTAGTCCAGCATAGAAAGTATGAAATCTTTGAACAGAACGTTCCAATTCCGACGGCAACTGAAATGGGCAGGTCTGTGTAAACGGCCATGAACCGCTTGATAATACTTGAACGTTAAAATCAATTTCATTCGGCACATTTGATTCATTGGTCTTCTCTCGGAATTTCTCATTAAGATCCTTTGAAATACTCATATCCTGGAACATACGTTGAAGCTTTATAGTGTATTCATAACCACAAGCTTGTTTCAATTTTGATATCATCGATGATTCAGCATCATCGCTGGCAGACGTTTGATGTACCAAACGTTTAGCCAACATTTTGCTGTAGAATTTCTGGAACACATCTTTATCTTCAATATATTTAAAAACCACCATGACCTGGTTCAAAGTATCCTCGAGCTCTCCCTCTTCAGGATTTTTGCTAGATTTTTTCAGCAAAATATCACAATATTTGGCCAACAACTCAGGGCTTTTATTGTTACTTTTACTCTCTATAGTAACAGCATTAGTATTAATGAATTTGCCACAGGCTTTGTCAAGCGATGCAACAAATCCATTATCATTATTGAAAGCAGTTAGTACCAGGCTGTTATATTTTCTATGCACCTCAAGTATGGTTAACACATACATCTTGGGATCCTACAATAATATTCACATTTGATAAGTATTAATATTAATACTCATATCATGATAAATGGTTGCTTACATTAATGGCTGCTTCACCACACTTAGCGATGGCATCCATTCCTTGATTGTAAATGTGTAACTCTAGAATCTGCTTCAATTCCTTGAGTCCTTCGGGAATACGTGAAACTAGAGAGTACATTCGACCTAGATCGTCATTCTTATCGTCATCCAACAGTGATTGAAACTCAGTCCTAAATGTATCTAAACGTTTCTCAATGAGAACACCCTGACAGGCGTCTTGCAATCGTCCCAATGAGCTCTTGTGCAGATAAATTTCCACACGTTTAGATTCCTCTTTGAGACGTTGTTCAACACGTTTCATGTATTCAGTCACTTGATTTTCACGTAAGAATTTTTCACTCTCGTTCAAATAATATCTGTAACATAGATCATTATTAATTTAATATACAGGGATACACAAAAAAAATTTGAATCTATACCTCTCAGTGTCACTGATGAAACGATCTTCAAAATAGGTTTTGTATACGTTTAAATTTGGACCCTTTTGATCATCATCATTTAATCCCAACTCAACATAGCAGTTTATCACACCAGATATGAGGCTAGAATTTATCGTTTCACCGTTACGTTCACGTTCAATTAACTTTAGAACGGCGTTAGTAACTTGCGCATTTAAATGTTCAAAGAGATGACAACGCCATGTCACCAAAGCTAACTGATAGATTTGGTATACATGTTTTCGTCCCTCTTCACATTCTCGTCGTACCCAATGCCGATTTAAGTATGAACAAACACCATGTAACACTTTGCTGGAAAATCTATACTCTTCCCATTGTTTTGTGTAAAATGTCAACATATCTTCGTCGACGAGATCTTGACTTGACTGTTTTTGAAACGAATTGGGATAATGATAAGATTATTTAAGATGATTCATTGTTCATATCTGTGTATAAATTTATATGCACTTACGTTCAAAAGTTTTTCAAGGTACGTGCTTAAAAACTCTTCCAACCTCTGATACAATTCGAGTCCGACCAGTTGAGCGCCACCGGACGAATTGGACGATGTGCTATTTTTCTTCGCCACCTTCGGAGCAACTAAATTTCGGGGTGAAACAGGTTGCGGTTGGCTCTGGTGTACACTAGTACAGTAATTATACACATGTCTAAAAAAAATTAAAGTCATCATAACAATTAACACTTGTTAGACAAAGAGTTCATTCACTGCATAATAAAATTTTTATACGTACGTATACAGCTGCATATATCGATCAAATTCCATTTTTTTCTTGCTACCTTTTGAATCCTGCATATAGATTTGCTTAATGCCATTAACGAGGTCAGTCCATACCTAGGAAATGGAACAATAGAAAAAAATATTAATGACGCTTGATGCTAATGCACTATGAACTGGTTGGCCTCATGCTGCTTACCTCTTCAAGATTAATGGGCCTTAGACCCGTTGAATTATAATTATTCTGCCTAGACATTTGTTCACGATCTTACTGAATCTTGGAATCAACACAATCAATTGGTAGGAACTCCGCTAAATGGCCTTGTAACACTATCTGTTTTACTGTACGCAGGAAAAACAGTTAGCATTCAGATGTCCGTCACTTTTGGCTCAACACTGCAATCAATTATTCACGTTAGTTCCGAATGGTTTATCGCCAAGGAAATTTGTATAATGGAAATCAAAATAGGCATGGATGATGGGTCTCGGATCAAGGTAGTTCGTAATGCATTCCACACAATTTTAAATGCAAATAGTAATGGCGCTGTGGGAATATAAAAAAAAAATTGAAGACAATGCAATCTTCTACCTGGAAATTTACAACATCAAACTACTATAACACTTTCATAAAGCAATTTGTTCTACCCGGTTTCAATTAACTACTTAAAATTGTCTAGAAAAATTTAAATTAATTCTTTTGTGATGGGTTTTTCGAGTTGTTAAATAATTTATGGAACAATTTTCATGAAAACTTATTTTGGTCGAAAAAAATCAAATACAGTGCTGCTGCTTATAATGTGAACGGACACATCGTCGGGTGTGAAATGAATTCTTGTATCGAAAAAAGTGAGTTTTGAAATAATCGTGTTTCAAGTTTTTCGACATACTGGAAATTTGTTAATTTTACGTTTTTTTTATGTTCATCCTGGAGCATGGTCAAAGCGATATGCATATATTTGGACTATTTCTGAACAGGAATGTAGACAAAGTCCTTCTCTATAACATATTCGCCAGTCATGAACTCTAATATATTGAACATACAAGACTTCATTACTCACGCGACGAAATAGAAGAACGATTCGTATTTTCCGGCCGAGATAATTCAAACGGATGTTTAATTCTCACGGTCGAGTGGAATAGAAATCGTCATTTCATGAACCAATTGTTGAGATTGAAATCGAGTTCAAAGTTAATGTAATGGTGATATCGTCTTTTTTTTTAATTCGTATGTTGTATGGTATTCTTATGTTTTTACAATCTTTTTTAAATATATTAACAATATTTCTGAATTTCCTTTTAAAAATTTACTTAAACGGAAATTGTCTGATCTGTACCAATTTTTTACAGGATGTAGATATCTTTACACCTGTACTATTAACTCCCAATTGTACTGTCATATCTCGAGCGAAAAACGGTGCAATTGTGTTTAGGCCTCAAACTACGTACGAATGAGCGCACCTTCTCATTCGGATACTAATAGAGCACCTTACTTTCAGTCATACTGGAATCGAATAATTAACTAATCATAATTGCATACAACTGGATTATCCGAACTGGTAATGCACCTGAAACACAAAAGCGTACTCCATGTGCACACTTGTACCAATTCCAGCAGTGTCGTCGGATAATTAGAGAGAACCCTTGAAAATGTACGTAGCAGATTGCGTACAATATTTCGCGGTCGATATATTACAACTGAAACAGGCCGTTTTAATTGTCTGACATGTTTCGCATAATACATTAAATGATAAAATGAATTAAGAATTAAATGGTTTAATGGTTAATTGACATGGTCATTCACAAAACTGGGTACAAATACATATGACAGCGACAGTGTATACGAATTTCGTACCAATTTAATTCATTTGGAGTCCGGGAGCGGTTGAAAGCGAGTCGAATTGAAATGTTTGAAATCGGATCCAAATGCCAAATCGCTTTCAAGAAGCTGCCGTTCATGCATCTCAAACGGGTGCACAATTCACATGAATTATTCGAAGGGATACGACATTCTAATTATGTATATCTTCACAATCTTTTACATTGCTAATTTGTATGTGATTTAGCATTGCTTGTTTGTTTTTGAATGGACCAGGTTGAAGACGCTATCTGCGATATTGCAACTACGACTTTTTGGCAATTGAATTACCTAATTTGGACACTTCGTGATTATAAGGGCGAGTTTTCCTCAAAACAATTTGCTCGTCAACATAGCTTTGAACGCATATAGCGAATAGTCTAATAACACGAAATTCTTCGGTATTTTTAAATTTATTCGCCATTTCATACAGTCCCGCTTGCTTTGAGTTTTTTTTATCAATTTATATTTTTATTATTTGATAATTAAAAATTTGTAGCAAAAGGTAGGCAGTGAAAATTAAATATTTATATGTTTCAAATCGGTGATAATCGGTGTTTACATTGAACTGTACAGTGGATTGATATCAAGTGAATGCACCTTACGCGATTGCTTACGTAAAAAGTGCATTCAATTAATATATTCACGGACTCCTTTCTTGTGGATTCCGAAGAAGAAACCTTGGCATCACCAATAGCATATTGATTAGAAAGAGTCTTGATTTTACTGTGAACCAGGCACATAAAGAATTGTTATTCGGCCAGTTTAGTTTCGCATAAAGTGTTAACCAAAATTGGCTGGAGAAAATGTTACCATTCTCATCGCCGACAGTGAAAAAATTATTAGCCTGGAAGAAGCCAAATGATACAACGTCCCAAGAGGCAGAAGGAAAATGGGCCGAAAAGGCAGTCAAAAATTTAATGAAGAAACTTAAAAAGTCTGGATCTATTGAGGAATTGGAAAAGGCAATTTCATCACAAAACAGCCATACAAGATGCGTCACAATACCAAGGTGAGTTGAATATTTCCAATGTTAGGGTTATTTCACGATAACCGAACAGAGTTTCCACGGTCGTCTATTGACTTTTTATTATGTGTATTGAGATAGTGCACACATCATATTCTAATTACATACATAAGAATATTCGCACCGCTCAATGTGTAGTATTATATTTATTATTTTCAACTGGAATCGAGAATAATTCATAATAATTGTAGTGCTCTAAGTGCGCCGTACATTACAATATACTACTGAACACTGAAATAAAAATTGAAAGTAGTTTATTATAATTCCAATATCGATCTGAACTTGACTTTGAATCGGACCACAGTTCATAATAATAAAGTGGAAAAACCAAGTGCAGGGTAAATTGAAGAGTATTGATTTTTATTTGTCTATAATTTCATAATCATAATCGGTAGTAGCTAATCTGAGAGGCCCTTTTGCAATTGATTCACCTAGAAATTTTACATAGAAACGGATATTGAAAGTAAGTGGAAAGAAAATCAGTATGACTTCGATATAATTAAAAATGTGGAGCGAACGTATATTATACGGAACACATAGATTGATTTGTTGCACTCAGTAATATTTAAAATACAGTGATAGAGTCAATAGAATTCATATACCAGACAGACAACATGACTTCCAGACGCAATTCATATACGATTGTGGTCGTCGCGCATTTAAACATATTAGACTTATTGGAATATACTGAATTTGTGTCTACCCCATTTGTATATTTAATAAAACATACGGTATGGATTTCTTTATATAAAATATATGCGATTCATCGAGACATTGTTGTTGCACATACCGAAATTCGTTGGGTATTATGTTGCTTTGCTGTATGTTATTTTATTTGGGGGACCAGTAAAACGATTTTGATCGGTTCTCTTTCATTTATTGTGGAAAATTGCAGGGTTTATACTTTATACATTATAATACCTTCTCGGTTGGTTCGAAATAAAGTAAACCGAATATCAAACACTCGGCAGAGTGTGTTCAACTGAACAAATTAAAAGATCTATATTTTCGTCCAGATGATACAGAAATGGCATGCAAATTATGTTCATATTGTCTGGCGACGATTAAAATACGCATGGGCGAGCGCAGTCTAGAATGGAATTCTGTTTATGCTGTCTGCGTTTAGAATTAAAAAAAAAAAGAATGAGAATTAATAATCATCACTTTTTTATACACATTAAAATAAGTTATTCGTGTGCATATTCTGAATCGGTTAGAATTTTCTCTTATTAAAAAAGAAGTACCGCCACAAATTGGAAGAATAGAATTATATTTCAATTAAATTGGATTAGTAAATATTTTCACCTGAAATTAGATTGATTAACTAAATTATAATTAATAGTGTTAAAGCAAATAAGACGAGTTTTTGCGAAAATTTGTGTAATTTTATGATTCATGATTTGGAAGGACGACATTATGCTGATTTAGACAAAAAGAAAATCCTTATATGAAAGGTTTCTTGTAAAATCAGTTGTATATTAATTAGACAAATTTTGTTCGGTTGAATTGAAATTAGTTGAACGGTTTGAAACGGTTGAGTGAGGCATATGATAGTAATATTTAAATATTCGGTTTACTGCTAATGATATACATAATTTGGATTTTATGAAAGTGTTATCGTTAATCTAAGTTCGTTTTATTATTTGATTGATGTTGTTTAGTTTACATATAATCTTATCTTTATGTTTGCAGAGCAAAACCATCAAATGGCGAGAATGGATGTACGCCTAGAAAAGGACTTCCTCACGTTATTTATTGTCGCTTATGGCGTTGGCCTGATTTACAGGTAAAATTTCAATTTATCAATTTAATGTTCATTTTAGATAACATTAGTTTACATTAAAATGAATTTTTTTGATTTCAGAGCCAAAATGAACTAAAGCATGTTGACCATTGCGAATACGCATACCAATTGAAGAAAGATGATATTTGTATAAATCCATATCATTATATAAAGATTGATGAACCGCAGCCACAGCAACAATCCTATACAGTGTTGGTACCAAAAAACAGTGCAAATAATTCAAATTTAATTGGTAATGATGGTAATCAATCGATATATTCAAATAATACAGATGCATTAAGCAATGACTATAGTGGCCATCTTCAATTTAACTCGTAAGATTTATATTAAAATTTGATGAGATTAGTCGTTTACCAATTGAATTTATATATTTGTAGGCCATTTATGGAAGCAACATTAAATCAACAAATTCCTGGTAATACAACAATTATGGATTCAACATTAAATATTAGTATTAACAGTGTTGGCAGTTTACCAAGTAGTACTGAAACACCGCCACCCGGGTACATGTCAGAGGATGGTGATCCAATGGACCAAAATGATAACATGAGTGAGTCCGAAACATTGTTGGTATCAAATTCAATTAACCCTTGAATAATAAGCATGTGAATCACAATGGAGTATCAGAACTAAATAACGACTAACCATTTAGTTGACGATTGGCACTTTTCGATGTACAGTGTGATTACATGAATGTTTAATTTTAGGTATGGCACGATTGAGTCCTTCACCAGCAATGGACGCTCAACCAGTAATGTATCATGAACCAGCATTTTGGTGTTCAATTAGCTACTACGAGTTAAGTAATCGGGTTGGTGAAACATTTCATGCATCACAGCCATCAATAACCGTAGATGGGTTTACAGATCCCTCGAATTCAGAAAGATTTTGTCTTGGTTTGATGTCGAATGTGAAACGTAATGAAGTTGTTGAGCAAACCCGCCGTCATATTGGACGGGGTGTCCGCTTATATTATATTGGTGGTGAAGTATTTGCTGAATGCTTAAGTGATTCAAGTATATTTGTCCAAAGTCCGAATTGTAATCAACGGTATGGATGGCATCCAGCTACAGTTTGTAAAATTCCACCAAATTGCAATTTAAAAATATTCAACAATCAGGAATTTGCTTTGTTATTGTCACAATCTGTATCACAGGGATTCGAAGCTGTTTATCAATTGACCAGAATGTGTACAATTCGAATGTCATTTGTTAAGGGATGGGGTGCAGAATACAGGTGAGTGTATAACAATATGGCACGAAAATATTATTACTGTGCTAATAAATTCATTAACTATTTGTGCTAATTATATTCAATGATGATTCGTAATTTTGGATTTTTAGGCGACAAACAGTGACCTCAACACCTTGTTGGATTGAATTACATTTAAACGGACCATTACAATGGTTAGATCGAGTTCTAACTCAGATGGGATCACCTCGATTACCGTGCAGTTCAATGTCTTAATTTAGATGTTGTGAATCACGTTTTTTTTCTGTTATGTGCTATTAATTAATGTTAAAGAGAGAAACCAATTATATAATTGATTATTATATTTAAGAAACATAAAAAGAGAGAGAATGAGAAGTAATGAAAATAGAAATTTATAAGGAAAAAAATAATATTTTGATAATTGGAACGAAAGTGAAATAATTGTAATTGATATGAAAAGAAAATTTGATAATACGATTAGGTTTAGATGTTATTTTTGTGCAGGTGAAACTAAAGAAATATACATTTAAACGTACCCAATGATGAGATAATACATTGAATGTAAACCTTGCCAAAACACATACATAATTAATATGTAATTATTAATTATGGAATTAAAATATGACATGGATAATGATTATTTCTATAAGATTCTCTTTTTTTGTATAAACATAATACAGTTTAAGATTTGTGAGTTTTATAAATATAATCCTTTGATATTAGCGCATATTAATTTTGCTAATCACTTACGAGATATGTAACGCATAAGATTGAAATGATATTTTAAAAATACTAGATGATTGGTAATGAGACAAAATTTATCTAAAACTTTTGTTTCAATTTATTGTGATTGAAATTGTGACATCCGTGTGTTATTCTTTCGAAAATTGGTATGAGATCAAGATTTCTTCTATTATATACATTAATTTTTATACAAAATACAAGAATTTAGATTGTACAGTGCAATTAAATGTAAAATTATAAAGTGATTTGATACATAATCGGGACAAAAAGGTATCTATCTATCTATCTATCTATTGTTGATTACCAATTGCTAAAGAGAAATGAAACAAATGTGTTTTTATATTTTTTTTTTAATTTTTCAAAGTTTTACAATTTTATACAAAGTACATAGTGTTTTATTTGAAATTAAATGGCCAGAATGGAATAGTTAAAAATTATTAATCGTTGTATTGGCTGACTTAAGAATCAGGTTATTAAAAAGATGTGGCTTAAAAAATTAAATGATGATGTTAAATTTGAAAAGTAGTGAGATTATTGAAAATTTATATTTAACAAAGTGGAAACGATAAACAGAACCTGATAATATTCTTGATATCATTAATTTTCATCAAATTATAGTTATTCGTTTATAATTTCGTTTCTTATTTAGCTTTTTCAAAAGCTTTTGTATTTCTAATATCACTTAACTATTTAAATTGGAAGCAATTAAAATTTAATTCATAGTTTATTTTCATTTAAATGAAAAACGAACGAAACATAAAACAATCTAATTGATTTACGATTAATTATGTTTTATTGTTTTTCCTTAATTGTCTTAAGTACTATTAATAATGCATGTATAAAGAATAGGATTATTTTTGTAAGATTAATATAAAAAATGATCATATGAGATACAGAAAATGTTAAAATATATGAGAGAAATTTAAAAATAAAAATTACTTATAAATACATTTATCACAATAATAAAATTTAATTGGCCATCGTTTATCTATTTCGATTCAATTCTTCATTGGAAGAATCAGATCCTCACCTATTCATAATCCTCATACAGTGAAATCTCCAATTTACTCTGTGCAGTCCAATCAAATCGAGTAAATCAACGATGAATTGCATCTTTCGTCATTAAGTAATTGTATTAAAAGTTCAGAGTTTAGAATTACATGAAGAAGTAAGATTAGAAGTTCAAGAAGTAAGTGTATTGAAGCTTAAAAATTCATCTAATCCATCGCCGATAATTGGATTCAACATCTTCAGTGGAACGAATTATTCTGATTTTACAACGGAGCCGAATTATGAATCTGAACGCTGAAGCCGACGCAGCAAAAATCGATGAATCGCTGGAGCGATAGAAAAGTAGCAACTATTGATAAAGTACTCCGCAAAAAAGATGTAAGTGTAAAATCCGTGTTTCGAGATATTCGCATTTTAGTGTTTTTGCCTATACCTTTTTGGTCTTCAGAGTTAGACCCATATAGTAAGCGAAGAAAATGTTCAAAATTAAAAGAACTAACCAACTGTTCAAAAAAAATTAAGAACAAATTAATAACAACCGAGTAAATAAAAAAACAACAAGAAAACACATGTAAAAATCAAATATTACATCGTTTTGTTGGTGTACTTTTTGATTTGTGTTTGTTTGTTTACTCTACAATAAATGACGTCGCAACAAACAAAAACAGTTACATTCTTATTGTGGAGTATTTTAGTTTAAATCGCGCACTTACACCCTTGTTGCACAATTTCTTTTTGCTCTCACGGCCTGGAAAATGTAATTTTCGCAATTTTTTTTTTTACATATTGATAGATATAATTAATATCTTTACCGTATGCATCGTATTCAATAAGGTCCGATTTGTTAGTTGCATCCTTTTGTCGGACTCCGACAGTACTGTAGTACTGTCATTTTTCATTTTATTTATTTACGAATTTCGTAAAAATTTTAAAGTCATCAGTCTTATTTAATTCACTTCATTAAAGTAAAATAAGTGCAGTAGGTGTATTTGCATTCGAAAGGTGAAAATAAAAATTCCATTAAATCTCAAACTGAGTTTCTGTGAAATTTACAAAATAAAAATTGTGTGAATTAGTGATTAGCGAGTGTAAATTTTTGGCCACTTGGAAAAATCTAATCTCTTACCTCTTACTCTTTAAGAGTCCGCAATTTGGATAAGCGAAGAAAAGAGGCCAACACTCCAACTAAGATTTTTCATCATTTTACTCTTTTTTTTTTGGGAGGCATTTAATGTGAAACTCTTGAACATTTCAATTTGAATTTCATCAATAGGCGAACGCGTAATTGAATAGTTTTCGTTTAAGTCGATTCTTAATTTCCAATTTGAGATAATTATAAATATTTAATTTAATTTATTTCGGTGTACACTCAATAATCAATAGGTAAGCATACTAATATTGTACAGAACTAAATGTTCACCAATAATTCTTTCATGTTTCACTTAATTATTAATAATTTTGCTGGTTGATTGGATATTTGTGTGTTGGCATTTTATTAAATAAGTGTACTTTACTATTACTTTGATTCTTCTCTTTTTTACAATTTCATTAAATGAGTGTTTTTTCTCTTATAATTGCAATATTCGCGATTGATAAATTAAAAGGTTTACTAATATGTTTTAGTTGGAATTATACTCATCACATGTGAATAAAATCTATTACAAAATCTACGTGTAATTGTTATGGGCCAAAATTACCTGAGATTATCACTGAGGAGGAAATAATTTTTTCCATCGTGTCATGAAATAGGTAGAATTTACTACGGGTGCAAATGTTCATTATTCTGTTACGTATTACGGTAAACATTAAGAATATTCGCACAATTGATTTTGATCGTCTTGACTTTTGGAACGAATATACAGTATCTCTTCTACAATAGTATGCACACAACCAGAAGTAATTAGCATAATTTAAATATTATTTCTATTCTCATCTATGATAAAGTGGAAAAAAAGAAGTTTCCACTTACCACATGCGTGCCAAATAGGATTTTTAACTTGAAATACATAAGACTCTGTTGAATAAAAGAATGTGTTATATGGATTGTTTGTCACAAGACAACACATCAATTCCCGGTAATCCAAAGTATGTGTGTTAAGTTATCCATAACACGATATTTTAACGTTAGGAGAGGCCAATGTATTGTGTGTATGGCATAAAATGAAAATTGACTTCCAAAATGTAAATGCTGGGGTCAAGCTGCATTGTAATGTAAACAAAATAAGTACCATAAGAATTTATGATTCATATTATTTCATAATACTGACGTATTCATCATTGGGTATCAGCCAATAGCGTATGGAATTGAAATAAATGTTTAATACTGCACAACACACACAAATGCAGTTATCCAGAAGTTTATTTTAAATGTTTTTTTCTCCAAATGATATATTTGTATGTTGTTTGGTTTGTATTACTTTTTTTTTTGCTGAATTTTTAAGTGTATTCTTGGCTATTATTAGTCAACCGGGTCTTGTCTGATAATTAATGGGCAAAAATTGGAATCAGTTAAACATAAAGTTATGGTTCAATCGGTGTATAATATCTCTTCCCGTATACCATGATAAGAAATGGCATTTAGTTGGTAAAGTAATTACGTTATAGAATGGCATTCGAGTTGTGCTACCAACCATGTGATATGAGAATTGAAGCAAAGAATAAGAAAATTTTATTTTCAAAAAATTCTTATGACTTTCTGCACCAAATAATTTTATGATGTTAATAGAGGAGTACATTTATATCTGAATTATCATAAATTTCTGTATTCCACAAACACTAAAATTTCAATACCAAAAAAATATATAAATAAATGAAATTTACAGTAAACGATAAAAGCCTCCCCATTTCTTGTTAAGAAATTCATTTTGCCTTTCTTTAGATCGGAATGGATAATCATGAGATGATGAGTCGAGGGATAAGAGTTGACTTTAAAAATACATTCTCTATTTTAGTCCATAATTTTTATTTGAAATGAAAAACACACCGGAGACGACACTTCTAGTTCTGCTTTAGTGTTTCATTTTGTTAAATGAATATTTAGCAGTGCATACACTTTCATCAAAACCGAATATTGTGAAAAACACCAAAAAACAAATTTAAATTGAATAAAGTCAACCTTACACCGAATATACTTTTAGATATAAATTGTCGATGTATTAAAGTTTTATCCAAAACTGTACGAAAACACTTTAAAGGCGACTATTTAAGGCCATAGCTCGAAATGATATA
This sequence comes from Coboldia fuscipes, assembly GCA_001014335.1. Classification (NCBI taxonomy): domain Eukaryota; kingdom Metazoa; phylum Arthropoda; class Insecta; order Diptera; family Scatopsidae; genus Coboldia; species Coboldia fuscipes. The sequence continues at coordinate 26,616 of JXOR01000190.1, forward strand.
ATTTTGAATGTTTTTTTTTTCTCTGTTCAGTTTGTCGTGTGGTCGTAGTTGAAACAATGACGGTGATTATGATTAAATCAAACAAACAAAAATGATATTATTAGTTAGTTGAATTACTTATTTATTATAATTTGCCGGTGGTACTAGTTCAATTAAATCTATTGGTTTTATAATGAACGCATAGTAACATAGTACAGATATTTATGGTGAGACTATTTTTATGGATTATCTAGAAATGTGGGTGTTTAAGGCTATAATGGAGTATTAACGAGGTTAACATTTCTACGATTGAAAAGAAACTGAAATTCAAGTGTGCCTATGAATTACAAGCCTCATGCTAAATAATCATTAGCGAAGTCATGTGTCCTTATAACACCTGGCCTTATTTAGGCTCTACATTGTACCATAATAAACAAACTGATGACTCCATAAAAAAAAATTCAATAGCATCGCAATATTATTTATTTGAGGTGGAATTTTGTCTATGAAAGTAATCGAATGAGAGTTAAAAATTGTAATAATAATAATAACAATAAATAATATTCCGGCTAATAATTTTTCGTCTGTCTCAAACTAATGGGGGATTTTATTCATAATTTTACTATGTGATTTCTGTAGTTATACACATAATTTGATTAGATTATGTGATTATTTCAGTTGTAATAGAGACAATAGTTAATCAAAATATTTTCTATACATACACGGTATAACTTAATTTTTGATTTAAGTGCAATTGTGTTTTATTACCCACCCTCTGGTTTTATTTTGTTTAATACTTGATTTAATTCTACAAATAACAAAAAATGGAAAGAAACTAATTTAAATTTCATATGAAAATGTGGCTGTTGAAAAGAGAGAGAGAGAGAGAAGAATCACAATCAATTTATGATTTTTTATTTTACGTTGATTATGTTGTTTTATATATTCTAATTTACTTTTTGCATTTTGTTGTACATAAAAATGAACACAAACTGTGTAACTATATGGAATTGTTGAGTTTGAAATGCGTGTATTTTTTTTTTATTTTTGTGAGTATTTCCTACTTGCATTCATATATGTTGAATGGCGTAATGCACAATATAATCGATATATAAAATTGTTGTTGTTTATTTTTCAGTGTAAAAGGCACAACTTGTATATATTTTAATTTGTATATTAATTATGTGTGTTGTTTCAATATGATTTTTGCAATTGATATGATAGACATTCTTATGAATATTATAAATAAAATTACATATTAATTTTTGTTGTTTATTGTTTACTATATCACACTTACTTGTATGTATATGCAATGGCAATTATGCACAACCAAAATAATCATAAAATGTATAAAATAAAAATGAAAATTTTTTTAGCTTTTCATACTCATGTATTTGGTGATGATGCATGAATTGAATTATTAATTAAATTGAGTTTTGCTTTACAATCGTCATGCTTCTTTTGACAGAATATTAATCGAAAATGGAATATCTTGTTAATGTTTTTGTTTTTTTTTTTTTTCATTAAATTTGTATAAAGAACTTAGGCAGAAAACAAAAATTGATTTCTTTATTTTTAATTCAAGTGAAGAAGTAATTGACAAAAGACTTTTTCCATTTATAATTTTCTAATTATCAGAAAGAAAGAGAAAGAGAGAGAGAGAGAGAAATTCAATGATAGAGTAAATGTCGTTAAAGAAAGTCAACAAAAAGTTAGAGAACAAAATTTTACAGTAAATTGATTTACTAAACGATTGACGGTTTGATAAATTGAACTGATTAAAAAAGAAAATTTGAAGAAACGATAAGAAAGAGTTTGAAAGAAGTGAAGACTGATAGAGACAGAGAAGGGGTGTAAGTGAATTTAGTAGGGCATTTAAAGATAATATTTTTAAATGATTTAATGAGAATTATGGATCGAAGTGTGGACTCAATTGGTAGCTGTTCGCTAGATGTTGATGCAGATTCAACAGACATGTCAGGTAGATGTTTAAATACACAAAAACAAAACAGACTAAATCACAAGAATAAGAAAAATAAAATTTTAAGTTTTTTTTAATAGAATTATAGTCAACTCCGATTTAAATTCAGATTAATTTATTTAATTTGAGTATACCCCTAAGATACAATGATTTGCTATAAATAAAATTATCATTTAAATGTTTATTCATACATTGGATACCACAACGATTATGATATACAAGTGAAAGATATAGAGAAACAATGTAGCCATTTAGGCATAGTGTAATGTTAATTAATTATAATATTGTGTAAAAGAGACTACGCCTATTCTATAGAGCACTGGATTCTAAATATATAAAAAGTACATTAGAATTCCAGTTTGCATAGAACTGTATACATTTATATGTGAATATCGCTTTGTGCAATATTACATATCCAGTTATAATTTTAATTTTTAATATAAATTTTATGTTACTTTAGGCTAATTTATTTTGTAATAGACAAAAAAAAATGATATTCACACATTCAGAAAGCATATCAGCAGCAATAACAACAAAATGTTTCATTTCAATTTAATTAAACACAATAATTTTTTTTACCGTAATGTCATATTTATAATCAAACGTTATTTTTATTTTTCACGTTCACCTTCTTCTTAGTTTTTCTATTGAATATAAAAAAAAATTTCTATAATACTTTTGGTTGCGTTACAAAACGTAATTTGAAAACTCCGTATTTTTTTTTTTCGAATGCTTTTAATTATCTAAAATCCTGTCGTTAAAGAATTAATTTTGTTATTTACCACCCAGTTTCGTTAACTAATTTCAAGTCCATTGTTTAAATGTAAACAAAATAGCAAAAAAAAAAAAATCAAAATCAAAATTAGTGATTTAAATTGTTCCCATTTTGTTTGTAATTGTATTCGACTATTTTGTTTGGTAATATAAATAATTTAATTTTTGGAGAAAAAACTGAGATTTTCATTATCTTTTACCTTAAAAAATTTGTTTTTAAAATAAAGTGACCAATAATAATGTTAAACATTATTTATGGATAACTGATGGCGTTCAAGAGTGTCCAGAATTGAGAATATGAAATAATAATTTTTATGAAGAGAAAAGATGTGTGAAACGAATTGAATGACACTTATAACGCCGGCTAACTTTATTTTAAACATATTGGCCCGAATTATTAAGTTTTATTGATATTTTCGGTTTCTTTTTTTTTTAATTTTAAATAGTATGAATCACAATATGAAGTAGAATCTCACTAATTTTTTATAAGTGATTTTTAATTGAAATTTTTCCATTTTTTTTTTGTTTCTTTTGAAATTATTTTTCAACACCTTCTTCTAGATACAAGTGGAAGTTTAAATTTATCGTCACCATTATCTGGTAGAGAGTTCACAAAAGCTTTTATAGCTCGTACACAACAAGACTGTTATCCAATTGGTTATAAACCAGCGGCGCATAATCAACGAGCAACAACAATATTAAATCCAACATCAGGAGCAATTGAAACCGTTTTATCGGTAATTGATTCACCACCATCATCCCATCGGGGTAATAATATAAATTGCTCAAAGAGACCTAGTTACCTGAATTTAGCGTGCTGCGTGAATGGTTATTCAAATATAACAACATATAACTCAAAATTACGGCAGGACATTAGTCGATTACGTGAATTGTCCCCAATACGAGCAATTATACAAAATACAGAGCATACATCAGACGGTGGAAGGTATATGAATTCACAAATAATTACATCATCCGGTCCCAAAATTATATCAACGTGTCAACCAATCCGAATAATGGAAAACCATAATTATAGAAAAAATTGTGAAGATACTAACAATATAAATCGTTTTAGTAGTACATACTTGAGAGAAACAAATGGTGGTGGTGGTAAAATGAATGGTACTAACGGTGGCCATGCCACTGGAAATGCCACAACTGAATCACGTATGACAATTATAAAGGTGAAGAATGAGAGTACTAGTCCTTCTTCGGTTACATTCCATAACGATGGACATTATAAAAGTGAATCGCCTGGTAAAAGTTTTATTCAACAGCGGGTGGAACGATTGTACGGACCACATGCATTGGCCCAAGGTTTTTATAGTCCAAAACGTGTAAACCATAGTGAATCAACGTTAACGTCTCACACTGAACGGTCACAGGTCACAACTAGAATAATTAGTTCGAAGTTAATAAGGACTGACTTAAAAAATAGTAATATTATTGTAAATCCAAGTGATGAAAATTCTATAACAGATAATTCATTACCAGTGTTAAGGCATTTACGTCCTGAATTCCGAGCACAATTACAAATCTCACAGCAATCAATAAAGAAACCGTATCAATCGAACAACAGCAATGAACTAAACGCCGGAAATCAATACAATATTGATCAAACATCGGTAAAGAGTAATACGAGTCAATGTCATACAATGGGTAATACTAAAACACAATTAGTTACGGTTAATTCAGATACGGTACGATTGAATACAACAACTAGTGCTCCAAATATAAAACAAAATTTCAGTACAGTGAACGGTGCTAGTAAGAATTCAGCGTCTGGTGGTGAACCCGTCACAATGTTAATGAATCGTTGTAAAATAGCATCCAGTGATGAAGTGGATAAATCATTACGTCCAACAAATGATAATATTGAAGTGATTAAGACTAATCTAAGTGATATTGAAGTGTGTAAGAAAAATGGTTCAACAAATGTATTAAATGGAAGTAACGGTAAAATAGTGACACCGTCCAAATCAATTGGTAATTTGGACAATGGAAATATTGGTCAGGAAAATATACAACCAAATGTTAATTCACCGGACGTAAAGAATGGAAATTATTTCTTGGCTATCTTAAATTCAGAACGAGATCGGATATTAGTTTTAGCAGATAAGCTAGAACTTGAAATGGAATCATTGGTAAAGGTATAATGATAATTGATTGAAAAACAAATTGATTATGTATTAAAACTGATGCATCTCGTATTTATAGAATCCTGACGTTTCTGAAGAAGTACTCGGCTACGTTCGATCAGCATTTGGCAAAGCTCGACTTCTTGCAACACAAAAAATGACACAATTTGAAGGTACCAAATGACTATCGATTTTAACTGATGTGTAACTGAAAGTGAATAACCGAACCATTATATTGTTTTAGGATTATGCCACAACAATTTAACTCAGTCACCCGATGAGAAATTTCCAACGACAGCAGAGGATTTGCAAGGCTTCTGGGACATGGTAATGTTGCAGGTAGATCACATTGATTTGTTGTTTAAAGAAATTGATACCATGCGAAGTAACAATTGGAAAGTACGTATTTATATGAGATTTATCAATATTGGCTGATCAGTCAAATGCTTAGTATCCTATATTGTTTTGATATTTTACAGAAATCAACACAGAATGTTCCTAGTCAACCGCAGGGTTCAAAATTAACAAAACGTCCGGTATACAATAAGCCGCAAACTACTCAGGCCAGTGGTAAAAAATCGGCGAGTGCTCAGCTAGCCGCATCCAAACGTGAAGCACAACGAAAACAGTTAATGGAACTAAAACGTAAAAATAAGATGGCATTGAATCAAGAAGTTGGAAATGAAACAAATGGTGGTGATGTTGAACAGAAAATGCAACAAGATGATACAATAGAGATATTTTGTGCGGCACCATCAACCAGTAGCTAATAGCGATTACGTATATAAATGAATGTTGAAGAGCGAAAATCATGTAATTGGAATGATACAGTTGAATGATACAACAATATCATAGCTAAAAAGGAGTATAATGCAAAAATATAATAATGTAATAGTAGTGTGTCTCATGATGTTATTAAAATGAAACTTAGATTAATAATGTACACCTGAATAATCATAATTCACAAGTATATTGTCTTTACCAGTGATCATATCACATAATGGATTAAGTCATTTATATTAATAATTGATCAAACCCTTTTTTCTATAATATACTCATTGATAACTGTAATAATAATAATAATAATATTTTTTTTTAAACAGAATAAGAAATTAATATTTGATAATTTAAAATGCATACTAATTTTTATAATGACAAATAATTTATGAATTGTTTGAGATAATCTAGTTTCTATTAATTTTTGATTTAGTTATTCTAATTTATTCGTTGTTTTTCACATGATTATGGACAAAAGGCAGAAAAGGATAATGACTCTTTGAAGAAATATTAATAATTCTAAGCGTTTAAGTTTTTTTTTATGTAATTTAATCCATAATATTCTAATTTAACTGCGTCTTTGACGCTTGACTTCGTTTCTAAGTCATTTGAAAAACTCAGCATTGCCTGATAATTAATAATTAATGTCCCATTTCAATATGAATACACAAAGCATACAAAAAAATGTATTGTAATCGTTAGATAATTGTGCCTTTCGATTAGAAAATTGTATTTTATATTATATTCTTGATTGGTATTTATTGATGATTTACATAATATTATGTGATTACAGTCACAACATTGAATGTAAAAATTAATTGAAAATTGTGGTTTTGCCTGAATATAATATAAATGTTGTTATGTAGCCAATTATGGTGTGATGTGTTACAACATCTATGTAATAATATATTTACTGGTCATTAGAATGATCAATACATGAATATTTAATGCGAATTAGCACTGCATAGTATTTATATAACGGTATATTGAAGAATGATTGCTCGATTTTTGAATTAAATAAAATATTGATTATTGTTTGCACTATAAAGATATATAGCTGATTTATTTCTATATACAAATAAAGGATTTATAATTTATGTGTTTTTCATAAAATTAATATTGTTTTCTAATTGGATGAAAGTGTGTTGGGTATTTTTATTTCACTGGGAAATGTTGGAAATAGGTGTTACACGCCTTCTTCATTACACCTAGCGCCAATACCAGCGGTTGAGGTATTTGTAAGCATTGTTGTTTTGAACCGTTTCTTCTTCTTCTTCTGCGAGAATTTCACGTGGTGGATAATTGGACCAAATAGTAATAGTATACTAAGTACTAAGTAATTAAATAACATAGTTTTCTGATTCTGACCGCTAAATCGGACGAATTCTGAGATCTTTCCACATTTTGCTCCAATCTGATATAAATAATTCTGTGTTAGTGGCACTCTGGCTCTCCTGCACACCAGTGTGGTACTGAATACTTGTTAATAGATATTTGTAACCATTTAAATTATATTTTTAAAGTACTGCTTTTCGTCTTTTTAAAGTAACTAACTTAATAGCAAATAATCTGATAATCGAGATCTTAAATTCTGGATACTTGACAAGTGATATTGAATTAATTAAATTATTTACAAATTGCAATGGCAAATGTGGCTGGATATCAAGGTATAAGGAGACAATACAAAATTTGTACACTGATGGTATAACTAAAACATCGTCTTTCTTTTTTAGTGGTGGAACTACGACATGCACCGAAAGCGGCAAGTTATCACCAGGTGTTTCTGAGAGAAAACTCTACGAGAGTGGAAGACAGTAACAAACCCAAAGGACGCACCTTATTTATGTTAAATATTCCACCTTATGTGAATGAACATGATTTAATAGTGGCTTTCCAATCGGCTGGTCCAATTGCACATATAATTTTCTGTAATGAGAACAATCAGCAAACGAATCCTAAGAGGAAGAGTAATGCATTCACTGATACACATTTGGTTACTGGATTCCGTATGGCATATGTAGTGTTTAAGACAACGAAAAGTCTGCAAAATGCTCTAAGAATGAAACAGTTAATCTTATATGATGCCAATGGTGAATCAACGTTGTTAACAGGAGTCGGTAAATGGAAACAAGAGTACATGGACAGCATACAAAATGAAGATGAATTACAACGAGAGATAGATGAGTTCATGAGAGATTATGATGAGCAAGTAGCTCGTGGTGCAGAACAGCCGGAAGTCGATGAAGATGGTTGGACAGTTGTTGGTCGTAAAGGTAAAACTTTTCAGCGGAAGGAATCTGTGATCAAGAAAATAGAAAATAAGTCACAAAAATCTAAGGAACTACAAAATTTCTATACGTTCCAAATACGTGAAGCTAAAATGAAACGAATCGTTGGTTTACGGAAAAAGTTCGAAGAAGATAAGAAAAAAATTGAGTTAATGAAGAAAACAAGAAGATTTAAACCTTATTAGTTCTGTATATTATCTTAGATTGTAAGCTTAATAAAGAAATAAAAGAATACAGCATATCTTATTCACAACGACTTTCCGCTTCGATTACCATTTGAAGTAACGTATTTGTAGGTAACAACTTCATTTGATACAATAGCTGAGCCATGTTTCCGAAAACATAATTTGATCGTAACAGAATATGCACAGCTTTAGCAAATCTTTCTAAACTCGTGTCAATTTTTAATTGCATTAATTTTACGTCCTCTTCGTTTAAATCCATCGCCATTGACGATATTTTAGTTTTCATTGCATTCATTATAACTATTAGACTTTGTACACTAATGGCTGTTTGAGAACTATTTGATGCTGGTAAATCCTGTTTACTTTGAGAAACACTTTGTAACAAAGCCAAGTGCATTCTACTATATGATCCTTCTGCATTGTACAGTGGAGCCAAAGCACACCATCGAATAAACCCAGCCAATGGAGTAATTACTGGCATTATGATAGCCCCAGCTGGTAACGTTGGTGGCGTTTGAGACGCTAATAGTAATTGGGGATTATCAACTATCCAATCGGCGAATGTTTCAAGTATTATTACCGGTGGAACCGTCACTTTTCTGTTTGTATCATTTAGGTAATTTTCAGCAACAGCAGTCATGAAATTAACTGCAAATCTAAAATATAAAATATTGGAGATATTATCAGTTGATAGAGATTATCTATGAAAATGTTTTACCTGGGAGCTACCATAGGCATTGACCGTAGCATCTGTGTGTGATTTGAAAATACTACAAAATCATAAACTAAGGAAATTGCTACTGCTTTACAGCATGTAGAGGTTGGACCGAGCTGTTGCATCCACGTACCACCAGCACTGAGTACTGGCGCAAGGGATGCCGACACAGCAATACTCATCAATTTGGTTAATACATTTTGTCTACTTATGGTAAGCGATCCACCAAATAAACTCAAAAATACTGCATTACGAGTCGCGTCCATTGCCGGTTTTGAAAAGAAGTCAGCTAAGACAACAGCCATTTGAAACTCCTGAATCAAACTGAGTGTCGTAAGAGGATCATGATTGCTTGGTTGTTGACCTATTACTCCTTCAAGAAATATAAATTCTGCAATTATTTCCATAGTTATGTCCGGTTTCGATCGATTGAGAAATATCGTTACTGAAATTATTACGATTGTACCTAATTAGTTAATGAAAACAAACTTGGTATAACGTTCAACAGTTACCGATATGATTCAATGCTTCCACAGCACAAGCGGGAAATTCCAAGTTCCTTAACGCAATTACTTTATCCATGATTCTTTAGAATTTGTTGTCGCTAATGATCATCATAAAGTATAGATAACTAATAAATTAATTGCTTTAAATAACAGAATTTAATTTATAAACTGTTCGTCTACAAAAATTCTTGAAATTGTAAACAATCAGATATTTTAAATTGAGGTTACGTATACAATCTTGTAAGCGGTGGTCAAATGGCTGCAATTGGCTATATGACTTGAATGAACTAGGTTTGTAGTTTCTCTAAATTGGATTTATTAAACACACTTAATCTAAGGCATATAAATTTTTAATTAATACCGGATTATATATAAATAATTTCTTAAACCTTTCGATGATTTATAGACGATAATTCGAACGCTTAAATAATAAATTCAACTGTATTTATGTACACTTTTCGGTAATTTGTAATACGAACTCATCAGCTTATCCAGAAGGATCACCAATCATATTGTGGTACTCTGTATGTCATATTATCGCTAGATATCACAGTAAGTCCAGGACCATAGTAGGGTATGATATACGAAGATCCATCTGCTGGTTTGAGAACCTGGGTAGCAATTAAAATTATGTCGATTAATTGGCCCAAGAAAAAAAAGCCCAGAGTGCATAATTTTAACAGTCCTATTCCTGGGTAACCCAAATAAAATCGATCTAAGCCAAACATACCGAAGAACACTGACAACAAGAGAGCCGTATCGAAACGGTACCCGTTTCTAAAAAGTAAAAAAAAAAACATTAGAATAATTGTAGTAAAATACTAATTAGCCAATAACAAAGGAGGCACTTACGTCCACTCGCACGGAAAATCTCCACGAAAACTGGAGTTCTTAGTTTCTGTACAAGTGATTCCATCAGCTGCTATGCACCATACTTGGGCTACATTTTCTTTTGTACAACCTCTTGGCTGTTGCGTAGCCGTATCTATATGACTTATTGACGGATCAGGACATAAATACTGTCCAATTCGTAATTGAGAACAATCCACCTCCACTTGATTGGTCTGTTGTATACAAAGCGATGAGAAAATAATGAAAGCTAGGATAGAGCAAGACTTAAAGAACATCATTGCTAGAGGGATTTCCTTCGTAAAAACATTGATAAGCTACAATTATAAGACTTGAATTAGTAAATTACCCTTGTTAGATACTTGAAAAGCATATACCTCGACCTATTAGACAATTATTGCCATTAAATGCATTTGAAATTCGATTGCATGAAATTACACTTTGTTATTCAAAAAACACAAACATGAAATGTCATTCGGCTGTCACAACATCTGATTCAATTGTAAACATTTGAGCGAAGAAAATATTTTCGTCCTATTTCTCAAATAATAAATATACTCGACTGGTAGTATAAGAATTAGTACTTCTAATTAATCTACAATGAAATTGTGCCGCTTTTCACTAGGGATACCACTTCTAGTGTGTAGTGTTCTATTATCTGGATTAGTCGCTGGCAATAATGTGATTGAAGAAATCGATTCTAATGCACTTCACACCATCGAAGGTAGAGTCTATCAGCCGGAATTCTTATCAACAGACTTCAATTGGCAGCATGATACATCGATATCTATAAATGGAGGTGAATTTAAAGGATTCCTCAGCGAGGATGGCACTTTTGTAGTCAGCGGAATTCCATCAGGAAGTTACCTAGTAGAAATTGAAAATCCTGACTATATCTATGAATCGGTAAGTTGGTTTATTTTATTAGATCTTATACCACGTCATAAATATTACTTTGTATCTTCCTTACAGGTGCGTGTTGAGATCAATCCAAAGGGTAAGTTTCGTGCAAGAAAGGTTAATTTGGTTCAACCAGCACAGGTAATACAGGTACCATATCCATTGAAGCTCAAGGCAGCAAATCGTTTTAAATATTTCCAAACACGTGAACAATGGAAGGTAAGAGACTATTCAAACATTCGTCGTACAAATAGACATTTATATACGAAACGAATATCTTTTTAGATTACAGACTTCTTATTCAGTCCAATGGTATTAATGATGTTGCTGCCATTGCTCTTATTATTAGTGCTACCAAAGATGATGAGCGATCCCGAGACAAAGCGGGAAATAGAAGAAAACTTTAGGGTATTTATATTACTACTATTTATTTTTCTTATCATTATACACTGGTATTTCATTATTTATAATTCGTAGGCTGCAAACGATATGCCCGAAATAGGCGAAATGATCACATCATTCTTCACCGGCGGTTCATCAAATGCAAATAAAGACAAAGATAAGGAATCAAAACAGAAACAGATCAAACAAAAGAAGAAAAATTAATCATATAGTAAGGTTTTGAAATCATATGGAAATTTAGAACAAATTGATTTTGCAAATATATAATTACTTGTATACATATTTGTCTGTCGAAACTTATGAAAATAAATTGATAAGATTATAAGAACAAAAATCACCTTTTAGTAATTAGTAAAGTACTGGTTGGCGTTTTCAGACAATTTAAATCACATTTTGTAATCATGACATCATGTTTCATTACTTATGGAAGTGTGCGAAATATTGCACATTTTATTATATCAAACTTAATATAAAACAGAAACTTAAGAGTAAAATCTTCATTTATATAACCATATACATAAGTGTGATCCATTTGTATAAGAATTATGGCCAAGTAGTAAAGCTAATTATTAATATTTATGAATAACATGGTATTGTTGCGATTCCGTAATGTTTGTGTTAACTCAATAAACATTAAAACCAATACGGTAACTATTAAACTGGTGCTATCCTGTTAAGCATTATAATAAAAAAGAACAATCTCAATTGCAATTCAATTCAACTCACATTCAGTATTATATAGAATATTCTTTTTAAGATATAAATGAATATTTTTTTTATATAAACCCTAAGAAGACACTTATTAGATTCTTTGGCTCCTACATTAGAAGCACAAATTCACTTAAACATCGTTCTAACAATACATTTAAATGTCCTAGTTGTGCAGTTACATTATCACAAGTAACATAAATTAATTCGTATAGTTAGGATTGTATGGTGCCTGTTTCTGGTATCCATCCCCTGAGACAACTTGATCATATGTAGGAGGATTCATTACATTTGACATTGGTGGATAAGGTGCAACACCGCCTGGTTGTGGCATTCCTGGTTGCGGCATACCAGTGCCATGTGGTTGTGGCATTCCAAAGCCTGGATTTGTTGGATACGGGGCTGTATTACCTCCTGCTGGTGGATAAGCTGGATAAGGGGTGGGTCTAAAATGTTAAATATAAATTATTTAACATGTTTATCAGATTACACTGAAAGAAATTGATTTATTTACCCTGATTGCATTGGTGGATAAGCATTCGGATATCCAGAACTACCTGCCGTATTACCACCTGGATAAGTAGCTATTACAGTGCTTACTGGCTGGTTCGACTGAGAGACCGGATATGGGCCCGTATGATGTGTCGTTGATGTTACAATTACTGGTGCTATAAATAATAAAAATGATAAGATGTTAATAAAGTTGTAAAATCGCACAATGAGTCATAGTTTAAAAACACAAGAAATCATTTAATATACAGGGAATTCACAAAGTGTTATAAGAAATTTGAATAACGAAATGCCGTACTTCCATTAGCTGCTGTATTTAACATCCTTAAATGCCTTTTACGTTTCTTGTGTGAACAGATTGCAACAGATGCACAGCCAACAAAAAATATTATAGCACACAATGCAATCCAAACAATTTGAAATTCCATATCCTCTAAACTATTGAAATATCCTTTAAGACTAACAATATTATAAAAATTATTCGACTATTAATATTATTAATGTTATGTGATTTGCGCATATATTCAAACTAACTATCCCCTAAACATATTTCAAATTTATTGAAAGTTATCAATGATATCACTGAATATAATAGAAATAGTCGATAAGATAAAAGACTAATCTAATCTTTATAAATTCGATATAGCAATATTCAAGTCATTATTATGTTGATTGTACAACGAATATATCAATCGATTTTTAAGAGTGTACTGATCTTAATTAACAAATGATTTTACAAGATAATTCTAATTAGTGCGTCACGATAAGATCCACGTATAGACAACAAAGTTATTATTGAACCGAATACACCCCAGAGTATATCAGTTTTTTTTTTCTTCATTTCTATAAAATCACTTTGTAAAACAAACAATCAAAAATAAACAAAAAATTGTATCAAATAACGATATTTTTAGAAGCACGGTATTTATATTAACCTTTAACTTTTATATAAATTAGATCATATTAACTTACTCTCTTCGAGTGCTTCACGTTTTTTTTTACGCGAACAACAAGCACATATTGTAAATAAAATGCATAATACTATGGACGCAGAAATAATTCCAATAACCACTTCTTCCATGTCTGGTTCATACATAGTATATCACTAAATTTATTTTAAGCTCTATCAAATTTTGCCTAAGACACTTATATTAGAGTAATACCATACGCATATTTGAAATCAACTAACTGAGAAGAACTTAACAAAGTCTGTTGACTAAATCACTGAAATCTCAGATAACAATTAATTTGTTCAGTGTGTATAATTGGGTAATTCATTTTGATAAAAGCCATATTGTACCCTCAAAACGCATTCATTCCGATATAAAAAAAAACAAACGAATATATTTTAAGCGATAAGATATAAGAAATACTCTAATCTTTACAATATATAAAAGTTACTTACACCAAATAATATGTAAATTAAAAGTTAAATAACGAACATGTCGCGATTTTATTAATATGAGTTGATAACATACCAAAGAAAAAGTATTTCTTAAGTCTTAAACACTTTTAGTGTAATATCAGTCCAATGATTGTGATTTTTATCGTAAAATATAATTTTTACCTCACGTATAATATCCGCATAACAATTAATAAAAAATATATAATTAAATTATCACGGGGAACCCAATCTTTTATCAATGAGATTTCGTACTTGAGTCATGATTCAGTAAGACTATTCAATTCAAAACACTCAGATTACTAATTATAAACACTCTAAAACATACTCATTTTTTAAATATTATCTTTCTCAACGTCAATCGATTTTAAATTCCCGGTATGAGTAACACTAATGGCAAATTCGAAAGAAATAGAAATAGAATTATGAATAAAATACAATACAATAATAAAGATATCATTATCACAATGTAATTAAATTTTAATGTGATTTAAATGTACTGGCAGTTGGAATGAAACTAATCTGCTGGTTTAGACAAATAGTCAATCATTAAATTTTAGGGCAAATTGAAATTCAATTGATGCCACCTAATTCAGTTTTCTCATTTGCACCATATTTTTTATAATTAAAATACAATTATACGACAAATAATCACTGTATAAAATAATCGTACTCTTATCCCATGTTTTTCATTGAATTCATTGTAATACAAGTTAATGAATCCACATACTGTGTATAGTTGACCAAGTTCGATGAAGCATCGTGTGACTCGGACTAATTAAATGTAATCAATTCCCATGTCGATATCTTTGTTTTGAATATCAAAATGAAATATACAATTAAAATGTATTTGTTTCATGATGATTGGTAAATCAATATATGAAAATGGTAAATGGCCATCAAGTCAAGTTCAGTTAAACGCAACCCGATAACTGATTCTGGTAAATAATTCGATGTTTGTTATCAATTTCATAAGATAAGAGCCATCATGTATAGCAAAATATTCATATTAAAATTTCCGGATTTCGATTTTCGTCATTTGGCGTCATTTGTATAATAGATATTCAGGTCCAATATCAAACAGCAGAATTGTAGGCTTTCGTATTAAGAATGTGCAACTTGCGATAAAACATTCTTGATAATGTGCGATCTCAGCGGCAAGTAAGTAATTTATATAGAAACTAAATCTTGCTGACATCTGCAATTCTGGCTGATTATTCGCAATATCGTGTCGACTCATAATCCCGAGAATCACATAAAATAAGTTTACAAATTATATTAGATCAACTTACTACTAAAGATTGTTCCTTCATTTTTCTTTCGGCAGCAAGCACCACATATTGTGCACAACATGAATATGATGAAACATATTAAAATCGGTATAAATATATCCATTGTGTTTGCTAAAATGGGAAATCAAATTATTTATATTAATTTAAAGATTGTATATCGATAGAGACCTTGAATACAAAACAGTTTCTTTGAAAATATTTACAAAGAAAGAGATACGTAAGGTAAGGTAATTCATCAAAATTCCGTATGTGAATTAATGAATCAATTCAATTATTACGGAAAGTACCTAATGTTAAGTGCGTCACCTGTACTATTGATTATGCTTAAAATGCCATCAACTCACCTAGAAGATACTAATAATACTAACCACTATAATTATCATAAACCACTCAATATTATTCAACACAATTTAACGTATAGTGATATACACATTGCACGGAGAGACAGTCGTGAAAAGAAATGGTCTCGTCGTCGATGATTGATTTCACAATGCTATCCTTTGGAATATGACGACTCAACACCACTATTTAGTAATTCTTTAACAATGTGATTAAACTGAGTTAATCAACTGAGTGATTAAAATGAGATTAAACTATTGGAATTAAAATTAAAATCAAAATTGATCCGAGATGGTTCGGTATCTATCACTGATTTTCAAATGTCAACGTCAAATGCCTTCGTTCCACAACAACTGTCACATGGCTGACATAATATTTGTTTTGAAACGTGAAATTCACTGAAGCTGAATATTAATTTTTCTATATTTTGTATTTGAATCGAGTGTAAATTTATGGCTCTTTAAGCTACTATTATTTGTAATTGATTTGGTTGTCGCGTTAAATCGATGTGTAATAGTCTCTTGCAGGAGCACCAATTCGTTTCAACTAGTGTTTCTATTGATTGGATGGAAAATCCCTCATGAGAATTAATCCTTAGGATTCTGTACGGTACCGTATTCATTTGTTATATCAAAATTTTGTTGGTAAGGCAACTGGGGATGAAAATTAAAAAGTCATCACCTCTGGCAAAGATAAAACGAGGCCTAGCCACTAGGCTTCGCGGAGGCCAGGACGAGAGTGATGATTGTAACAATGAATCTAAAACACCAAGAGCAGGTGTTTCGAAACGTCGTAAAAAGAAATATCCTGCTAAGAAGAACCCACTATCATCTGAATTTAAAAGAGAAACTCATCAGACTCTTACCATATCATTAGAGGTAATTACTTTGCTAAAATTCAATGTGTTCTATTCTTTGTGTGTTTCGTGCAGTACGTGGTAATGTAGCATTAGACAAACATTTTAGTATTAGAATTTTGGACTCTTCTGGTCCATTTCAAGGATATTTATTAACTGGATCAACTATTTAAATATCAGTGACAATTGACAATAAATTTAGTGTTCAATATTCATGTCAATCAATTCAAATTTTAACGATTGGAGTGCACATTATATTTTTAGAAGCAGCACCTATTTACTGACAACTAAGTATTTATTTTAGGGAAATAACAGGAAAATCTTTTCACCGAAAGATAACATGGGGAACAAGAAAAGGAATTTTCGGAATAAAGTTCAAAGAATTGCTAACCAGCGAGGGAAAAACAATCTTAGCAATATTGAAACAATTGAACTTACTTCAGACAGTGATAACGAGGTTGGCGAACAGTCGGATAATCATATTACCCATGATTTAAGTGTGATATCATTGAATGACTCTATAGCTGAGGTAACAGATAAGACACCAAAAGTTACCCCGAAAAGTAGCAATGTAGCAGGATCTTCTAACAATAATAACGCATCTACTTCTAATGGCATATTATTAAACCGACCGAAAGATAGGCCATTATTTTTCGTAGATACTAAACCGTCTATGAAAAACAGTAATATTCCGAAGTACCTGCATATTTCAATTAATCCACAGATGAGGCCAGAGCCTATATCAAAGCCAACGAATCCTGTTGAATTTATATCCACCCACTCTCCATGTGATAGCGATAAAGCAAATATAAACCAAGATGAGAGTCCGGTAGATCCAATTATAACACTAGATGATTCAGAAGTGTGTATTTTGGAATCTGACAATGAAATGGTAATTCCCGTTCCCAAAGTAAATTTAGATGATTCAGTGGTATTCGTAAGCGAAACAAGATTACCGAACAAGAAGAAAACACCTAAAGGAAAAGATCATAATGTGAATATAAGATCCATTAAAATTGGTCGTAAAACCAGACTTAAGAATTATAAGGGAAAGGTGAATGCAAGTATAAAGGTATATGGTCTCAATATTTTATAAACAATTTGCCAAATAAATCCCATAAGATGTTAAACTTCCTATTTCTTTCTTTCACATCATCTATCATCCTGTTTATCATATTTATATCGATATGTTTAGAGTTTATTAAACTAACTAAAAATTCCTTCATTATCGTTTTAGAGCCTTTTAGGAAGAAGAGGAATAAATCTGCCACTTCAATTTGATTTTACTAATACTCTCAGAGTCGAAAATGCGTAAGATATAAGATTGTTGAAATACCCAAATATAAAATTAATCCAAGAATTTCGATATTTCAGCTCTAAAAATAAAAAAAGAAAAAAACAAATTTTTAACGATTTTTCTAATAATTTGTATAATCCTAATGGGCCAGTTCGAAAGACAGAAAAACGATTTATTTTACTTGATGGTGGTAATATAGCATTTAGGTATGGCGACAAATAATACTAGTACCATAAAATCAAATATAAAACATTAGATATCATACATTTCCATTTTAGTCATTCGAGAAATAAAGAATTCTCAGTAAAAGGATTGAGTATTGCCATTGAATTTTTTGAAAAAATGGGTCATGAAATTAGAGCAATAGTTCCTCAAATGCGATTAAAAAGTGGCATGTCAACTGATCCGAGACTATTGGAATCTTTGCATGCTGATAATAAGGTAATGTTTACACCATGTAAAAGTTTACCGGGAAGGAATGCTATTAGTTATGATGATAGAATATTAATGCAAATGGCAAATGAATTAGATGCAGCAATTATATCGAATGATAATTATCGAGATCTGATCGACGAAAGTCCAGGTAGCAAGTTAAACGTAACTATAATCTTTTACAGTGATATTAAATATTTACAAATGTGTTTTAGATTGGAAAAGAATAATAGAAACACGGGTTGTTGGATTCTGTTGGTGTGACGATACATTCGTGCTGCCAAAAGATCCTTATGGTCTCAATGGACCAGTTTTGGATGAAATTTTATACAGAAAAGTTTCAGATAATGAAAACAACAATAAGCCTTGTACAAATGCAGGAAGCTCAAAAAAATCTTAATTTATTTTTTGTTAAAAAGAAATAATCATATATTAAACATACATAATTTTCTATTCCAAAATGTTTCATCCCTGCAAGATACTTTTTCCCTGATTGCATTTTTTAGAGTATTAGAATTTTTAAATGCTGATGAAGAAATTCAATCAAGAATTTAATTAATTTAATGTCCCGGGACAGATCAATGTGTCCCATTTAAACGATGTAAATTTAAATCATTTCATTGGATTGGAAGTTCGCATTTCGTCCCATTTAGATGTACGTCCAGTTTAAAATGTATACCAATTTTAATTTATTCGTAATATTTTTTGATTCATTATATTATATTTGCAACAGTTATATTTTATGTTAATTCCGGCTGTACTTTGGTATACGATTGTGACCATAATCAAGCAGATTGTGTGAATATTGTTTAATGGTATCCGTACCACCATATTCAGGGCGATGTCCATAGCCACCATATTCTGGTCCAGTTAAGAAAACTATTTGAATTTGGGTATTTTTATTTGAGAATCTCTATTGAGAATCAAATAATTACCCAGCGACATCTCGTGAAGATTAGACGAACGTATTGAATTTCAAATAGAGAGGTATTGTAAACCCCGGTTATAGTGCACCTCGCTTATAACGAAAAATCATACATTTTGTTGAATTTGGTACCCAGGTTTGGTACAGATTGTTGTGCATCCATACAAAATTGTACATTTTGTGTTTAAAGATAATTTCCTCGATCACTTGCGTTTACGTTATAAACGGGTTTTACTGTACTAAAACATGTGTCTCAATTTGATTCAAAATGATTGGCATTTTAATTAGTAATTGTAATTTGGCTTTGCAACATAATTGCGGGATTTTTTCAGTTTTGCGGCAACAAGTGGCGGATTTTATGCATCTCATGCTGAACCAAAGTAAAGGTGAATTTATTGTTAAACAATTCATTAATTTATTCAGCTATTACATATTACATATTATGTGTTCTCGCCTTTCCAATGCTTTCTGAACGCTACTTCCAATACTCTCATCGGAGTCGCTGGAGAGTGTATTTCAACGAAGTTTGATAAATTAAACAAGAAATAATGCAATTGCGTTTTCTATTGACATGGAGGAAAATTATAAACATTTACGGTGACTATTCCGTAGAATAAATAAAATTGATAGCAAACGAATTGTGTAATGCAACTTGAAACTGATAGTGCCGCACACTTGTCTCGCTCTTTATGTTGGTTGCAACCAACATTTCTACAAAATGAATCGGTATGAGCGTTTGAAAGACTGACGATATTTTCTATTGGATTCTGAATGGTAATTCACAGCATAATGGCTGAGTATCAAACGAAAATATTGAAACAGGCACATCGGAATGGTAGAACTGATGTAAAAATGAGTAAAAACTGGTCTTACCATAATATTATATACAAGTTTCTCTCATGTTGGTTTCATACACAAAATTCCCTCAGTTCCTCATGACATGATGGTACAATCACGATGGGGTGACTACACACCAGTCAGTGTTCCAAGTACCGTCATCGCACACACAGACTGTGTATCCGATATCAGAGTATGTGTGAGCAGCCAGGCAACTCATGAAACGAAAAGTTGAATTCTATCAGTTCATTATCAGTCCACAGTCAGAGTCGGTCGGTCATGAAACTGTTTTGGCCCATTCAGTTTCAGAAACTCAATATAAGATAGTGGAATTCTGGTATAAAGAAAAAAATAGAATAATTTTTATTATTTGTTGAAAATGATTAAAACAAAACGTACATCGTCTGTTTAATCGTGATACACATTCAAATTAAAAGTGATTGCACCTGCCGAGTTTGCAAAAAGAAAAGAAATAAAGGTTTACATATTAAAGTAAAATTAAACAGTGAAACTACATCATACACTTCATTATGGATTAAAGAAATGTTTTAAAACTTAACTAAAAAAGAAATATGACTTTCGTGGTTCAATAAAAATTTAAAATAAATTATTACAAGATATGCTAATATCCGTTTTACCGTTGTGCATAGGATTTCAATATTTAAGTAAATAAAATTCAATATATTTTGAATATTTTGAAATAAGCAAGTGATGTGTTATAACATTTGATACGTACTACCATACACATAAGGAATAATGCGAAAGAGAAAAATTATTCATTAATTTATAATTCATAGTGCGTTTACAGTGCCAAGAAAGAAACAAAATAAAATTAATAAAATGCTATACGGAATAATAATATGGCTTATAAGATACGTAACGAATAATATATTTGAAAATATGATCACAACGGAATGCTTGAACAGTGGACAAATAATGTGATTACAATATTTTAACAGCGAAAAATAAAATAAATTTTAATAAAATCGTGAAGTTATATATTGGAATTATCACTGTGGTGTATTAAGTAAATGTATATGAATGGAATAAATAATATAAGTAAAGAGTAATATTTAAAAAAAAAAATTACTTTCTTACCAAAACAAAGTGAGTGAATAGAATTGAACAAGCAACAAGAATATTATAAAGAGTTTAAAAAAAAAATTAAAAAGAAAAGAAAAACAGCCATTCAAGTTGTGCTAAAATTGTATTTGTGTAAAGAAAAATTCTTATAACAATATAACATTTGTGCAAAAGGAGGTGGATTATAAGGTACACACAGTGTGAACTTTCTCCAAAAATACCGATTATTTTAGTGTATAAAAGTGAACAGATTTTCCTTTTTTGCAATAAAAGAATCTGTTGAGCAAAAAGAAAAAGCTTTGAATAAAATTTAAGAATTAAAGAAATAATAGAAATTTAGTGAATTAAATTTAATAATGATGGATGACACTTATCTAATGCAAACGGAATTACCGCTCATCACGCACCGGCCATTCCAACATCAGGATCATAATCCTTATTCACGTTATGCACCATATGCATTGCATAGGCCACATGTTCAATCAACTTATGGTTATCATCATGGTACAATAGTACGCCAAACAACATTACCACCGAAACCAATATCACCGCCACCGCCACAAGGGACCCACATTGGACACTTGTATCCAGAGATTTTGGTAATGATATTTTCACATTTAAACGTACGAGATCGGGGACGAGCTGCACAGGTGTGTACTACCTGGCGTGATGCTGCATACTCAAAGTGCGTATGGAAGGGTGTTGAGGCACGTATGCATGTACTGAAATCTGGCCAAAGTATTTATGCATCATTAATACGTCGCGGTATTAAAAAAATTCAAATTTTATCATTAAGAAAATCAAACCATTTAAAGAATGTGGTTGTCGGTGTTCCAATATTAGAATCATTAAATTTGAGCGGGTGCTATAATATAACAGATGACAGTTTAGGCCAAACATTTATAACAAAATTTAATAATCTTAAGGTATTGGATTTATCGTTATGTAAACAAATAACTGATATTAGTTTGGGCCGTATAGCACAAAGTTTACCAAATTTAGAAACACTTGAATTGGGCGGCTGTTGTAATATAAAAGACGAAGGACTATTATTAATTGCCTGGGGTCTAAGGAAATTAAAACACCTGAATTTGAGATCATGTTGGAATATATCTGATTATGGTATAAGTCATTTGGCTGGTTTAAGTAAACAAGCGATTGAAGCAAATGTTCAATTGAAATCGTTAGAGTATTTGGGACTCCAAGATTGTCAACGATTATCTGACGAAGCACTTGGTTTCATTGCTGAAGGACTTGGCTCATTAAAAAGTATAAATTTAAGTTTTTGTATTTCAATAACTGACAGTGGATTGAAACACTTGGCACGGATGCCAGCATTAGAAGATTTAAATTTGAGCTCATGTGATAATATAACTGATATTGGTATTGCATATTTAACGGAAGGCGGCAGTAGAATATCATCATTGAATGTTAGTTTCTGTGACAAAATCAGTGATCAAGCGCTGGTCCATATATCCCAGGGTTTGTATCAACTGAAGGCACTCAAAATGAATCATTGCCAAATAACTGATGAAGGATTAGCACGGATTGCAAAATCACTCCAAGAATTAGAAGTACTTAATATTGGACAATGTAGCCGTGTTACCGATAAGGGCCTTCAATCGTTGTCAGAGTACCTGCAAAATTTAAATTCCATCGATCTCTATGGTTGTCCACGACTATCTGAACAAGGACTGGATATAATAAAGCGACTGCCAAAACTTCAAGAAACAAATTTAGTGTTGTGGCTTGTAAGATGATGCATTCAATTGAGTTAAAATCTAATTAAAATAAAAAAAAATGAAGAAAAAATTGAAAAAATTTAAAGGAAAAATTAGAAATGAGGAAAAACATAAAAATGAAACAAGAAACTATAAGTTTATTTTCTGTAATTATAAAAGAAAAATTATTATGGATATTCATTTTAATACAACATTTTTATATATTTTGTTTCAAAATGTTAATTATTATTATGTTTTTTCGTTTTTAAATATTATATACGATTAAAACGAATATTGAATCCATTCAATAATGTGATAAACGTAAATCGAATTTGATAAAATGCTAACAAGAAAAAAAAAGTATGATAACTATTATGGACTTAATATAGACAAAGAAGTAATATGATCGTAATTTCTTTTATTGAAAACAAAAAAAAAAATTACACAAATTCAAAGTGAAAATAAAAAATTCTTTATATGGGCAATTCAAAAAAAAAAAAAAGAAAAGAAAAATTTTATTTTATTTTTTATTTATACACAAAAATAAATAACAGAAAAATTAACGAAATATCGAACATAATGTGACGGTATTCGACGATAATTTTATGTTTCAGTTATGTTGATTATCGAATGAATTTTAGCGATAGGATTTGGAGTGATCTACCCTTAATAGAGAGGCAAGTGTAACTTGGTACTTAGATCTACAAATACTGAACATATTCACACTCAAGTGGGATAACGTTAAGCAATTCTATTGAATAATATACTTGGTAAACCATTTACTAATATTTCTTCTCGTTTAATATTTTCTATTTTGTGAACGAAAAAAAAAAACTAAATAACAAATTGATATCTTATCAGTCTTATAAACAACACAATTATGCAATCTATAAACTCATACAGTGTGAATTTAAGTATTCATTTACGAGACAACACAAGAAATGTAGAGTATAATTTTTTTTATTTTATTATTTCCCCGAAGCATTTGAAATTGTCGTCTAGAGAATGTTGTTTGATTAAATGAAAACAAGTAAAGTAATTTAAAGTGTTTATACATAATTTTTATTTTATTTTTTGATTCGTTACCCCCCCAAATCTACAATAGAATACCGAACCGAAGTGAATCTATTCAAATGCTAAATTATTATATACCAAATACACAGGTAACATCAGTGTTTAATGAAAATTTTATCAGTAGTGTTCATTTTTCTCTTGTTTTTAATTTTAAATTCACGAATAAAAATATAAACCATCAACAACATAAAAATTGTTCTATTACATCGTCATCTGAATTTTTGTTATGGGTTGAATTTGAGATTAGTTGATACAAAAACAACAAGAAATTTATGTATTTTCATACGTACTAAAATTTATTTATTTTTATTTTGGTACAATATGATGAATAAAAAAGTACAAAAATAATGGTAAAACAGAATTGAATCGAATTGAAATGGTTAAAAAACACTACCAATAATTTTATTTCCATGTTATACGTGAACTAATAATAAAATTATTATATACAAAACAGGAAATTCAAGAATTAGGTATTTCGAACATTGAATTTTCGTATACAATAATGTTCTGAATCATACGCGTTTATGTTGGGCTCATACTCATATAATGAGCACCGTATTCAGATTATGTATGGTGACTGTTGGATATAAAAACACTCTATATTGTTACATTACTCTTTTTTCAGTTCACTACATATTAGAGTCTTTAGTTGTTTTTTTGGTTCGGAACCAATGGTCAGGTTGATTGTAAAATTTGTTCAACCGTACCCAATCGAGTGTGAGTGGGGCCATTTCATATACCAATTCCATACACATGTGATTGCATTTAATGCAACACACATACAGAATGTAGAATTCTTCCTTCATGGTTCTAACTATTAATTTTGTTTTTATTAATTCTTCTGTTGGTATCACGATATAATAAATGTAAATTATCCAACCAGCATTTCAAGTCATTGGAATTATATTAAACACTTGCACATAGATTTGATTATACATAATAACTCAAGAATTAAAATGAATTTTGTTAGACGATGACTCAATGTGATACAATTGTCTGTATAAAAATCCTTCAAAACGGATATGTTTTACTTCTTCATTTATTTGAATTGAAATGCATTTCCGTTTTGATTATAAAACACAGAATTTCCCAAAGATTTATCATATCCTGTATTTGTTTTCTTCTGTCTCCGTTTGCGGTTTACCAATATTTCATATCATATCACTTCAGATATCTTTTATACATCAATAACTATACGACTTTATTTTACTTTATGCCGATTCTATTTTATTAGCTAAGACCAAACATAAATTTTTCTTTAATAAATAAATACTCAGTGAATTGAAGTGGACGAATGAATAATAAACAGAAAAAAAAATAAAAAGAAAGGAAAATGCTGTGTGTGTTTATTTGAAAATGATTCGATATGAGTGAGTATTTTTGTCATATCAAAATAATAAAAGGTGAATATTGAACTTGACTTGATTCACGAAGGGCTCACAGATAATATTGTGCAGGTGGGCCTCTGGTAATGTTCATATGAAATACGCATAATTTAGCCAAACGATATTTCATATGTTTTCTCTCTATTCTTTTAGTCATTCGATTTTATTCCTTCACTTCATAACGAATTTATTTATTTTTTCATTTGATATTGCGTGTGATAAAGAACGGAAAAAAAAAGAATTGAAATATGGGTTTCATATTAAATTCTAACAGTTGGACCATGGAGACATTAGACATTACTCATTATCATAAATGAAAATCTATGGTTTACCTTACAGAATTCACTGTACTTGATATTGACGGTTACCTTTGTACTTTTTGCGTTTTATTTTAATACGATAGTATGTTGAATAAATATCAAGTGTGGTTTTGGTGTATGTAAAACTACATACATTGTATGTCTGATTTGAATTCTAGTTTTCATTTTCATAATTTACCTTTATTACAATACAATACGTATGTAATATGCGTTTTTTATCGGTTCTCTGAGTCTTTTTCCTCACTCTATCACTCGCTCCAGTCGACTTAAAAGAAAACGAACGAAACGAGAAATACAAAAAAAAAACAGAGTGGATTTAGAAATATTATTGAAGTTAATATTAAACATAAATAAAGTGTTCTTTTTTATATGATATTTACCCTATTTTTTAAACGTTATTTTATTTTTCTATTCAGTTATAATTTTATTCTGTACAGTTTTTATATAAATGTATTGGATGAGTTTGATTAAAAATATACCTGACCATATCACAGCTATATTTCCTTACAATAAATAAAATCACTAAGTTATTGAAGTTTTTACCCCGCGTTTTTACCTTCAATTAGAACGACATATACATAAATTATTTGAGATCAAAACCATATAGAATGAACCTTAGTAGATCATCAGGTTTATTTAAAAAAAAAAAAAATCTTAACCGATTGAGAGAATCTCGAAGTGGAAAGACTGAGAAAAATATTAAAACACCTAAACAGAAAATCTCAGTTTTCAGTTTTATTTCAATTTTATTCAGTTACCAAATTGAACGTATTTCGAGCTCGGGTTTTTCTTTATATGCAACAAACGCTATTAGTATGGTAGCTTATACCTGACTAATATTACCTGGTCAATTGATGTGTATGATACACCAACTACAAAACCGTTGAATATTGTATCTTATGTATGATTTGGTCTCTCTACTCAGTTTATTTATCAAAAATATAAAACTGCCTAGACAAAAAAAAATAATGATTAAACTTATGTAGTGATTGGGTGCTTATGTAAAAACTACCTTAGCTTGTCAATATCATAATAAAAAATGCGCACTTTTTCCAATATTCATAATAAAATTTTAAATTTGTTTTTCTATACCGTTGAACATTAGAGAATAAAAAATGGAAAATTTAAAATTAAACAAAATTACGTTGTGCCATCACACAATTTTGTGGGGTTTCAATAATGCCACCGTGGAAGAGCTCAATAGTATTTGCAATGAAACGCGTCTTCGGGTGTTTTTCTTTTTAAATTGCAATATGGGGGGAATATCATATATCGCAGTTTCTTATAACCTGCTAACATATCGAGGAATAAAATCGACTCTATTGAAATGATATCTCTTAGCCTTACGAGTAAGATGAATCCAATGGATTCATACATTCAGTTCTTTTATTTTTTATTTATTTCATTTGGATATTTGTGTAGCAGCGCGGAATATCGCATGGTTTTATTCCTTTTTTATTCATTTGTGAAAAAAAAAACATGAAATAAAAAGGGTTCTCAATTGGTAAAAGCATTAAACAGAAGAATAAGAGAACTAAAATTTCTCTCAACGTTTTTCTCATTCTCTACTGGTTGTCTGTCGTGTGTTATTTTTCTTTCTTTGGTTCTCCTATGTATTTCGAAACTTTTATAATGGAAAATTGAAATGGGAATTTTCTGATGGGTACAAAGTGAAATAGATCTTATTATCTTTCTTCAAACAGTGATTCCCAAATGTGAGACTGGTTTTTATCCTTTCCATTATTTTGACTTGGTATTTTCTCAATTTCAACTTGAAAGATGAAACAAAACATGAAATTAAAGGAAAATCGAAAGAAATTCTTTGTCTATTGTAGCCTTAGAATTGGGGAAAAAAATTAAAATAGAAAATTTCTCGTTGTTGCATTTTTAATCAATATGAAAACGTATGGTGTAATCCGGCTGTTGTGATGACACACAAAAGCAAAATGTGAGGTATTTTGTGTTATTGAGGAGGGAATTTAGCAAGTGTTAGCGACCCCGAAACCTGAAATGGGAAAGAAAGAATGAAAAAAAAAAACTACCCTCTCCATAGGTTTTGCTCTATTGACATTTGGCCCTAATGTTATAACAGCAAAAATGTAATTTATTATAAATGACGAACTTAAGAATATACATTTTTCCTCTCACTCTTCATATACCAAAAGGAAGGTACAGTGCGAGTATGTGTTAGCTCTTTGATTCTTATATTCATCTTCTTTAGTTTATTTTTTTTTTCTCGTCAAGAAATCGAATATCATTTTATACTGAAGGAATAGAAAATGAAATCCAAATGAATAAAAAAAAATAAAACAGAAACATAGTCAATTTTTTCCTTAATACTTAAGAAATTCCGTCGATATAAAACGTCCAACTAAAAGAAACAGAACTTCTTTATATCGATCACTGGTCTCCAGAGACGACCAACATTTTATAAGGAGATGAAATCGAAGAGGCAAAATGTAAAAAAAAAGAAATATAAAATCTATATAATTCTTACCTGAAGTGGAGTGTATTTTTTATATATATTTCATTCGTTTTTCTTATATTCTTGAACTAAATTCAATGGAGAACCTTTCAAAGTGAAACCCCAAAAAATAACAAATTTTTTTTTTGTTGTTTAGTTCGTTATATAAGAGATGTAAGGTATTTCAAGAGAATATGAATTAAAATCAACGTATTTTATTTTTGGTAAGATCTAGAATGGTGGAATCAAAATTTAAAAAAAAAAAGAAAAAGAAAAGAAAACCAAAGTATATGCAAGTCCATTGAATATTGCTAAGACAGCAAAGTATGAAAGAGAGTCTAACATTAACCATAATTTTGAGCTTTACAATATCTCTATAAAGAGATATTATTTTTCTGTTCATTCTCTTTATTCGCCTCCTTTATCATGGTCCATCCATAATGGAGTTTGGATATCATTATAAGAATAAAATACATAACTAAGACCGGTGCATGAAACCAAATATCTTATTATAATGGTGGCACACTACTAGTGAATCTTCTTTAATCAAATTATAGTGTCTGCTTCTTATTTTACATTTATCTTTTGGCTCATTTATGTTAGTTATTTTTTGTTTTTTTCGTTCTTAAAATATATTCTGCTTTTGCCACATTTAAGTAATATTCACAAAAAATTAAAGAAACAAACTAAAAGAGTAGAAAAACCAAAAGTTACAAAATTTAAAAATAAAGAATTTAAGAAATAAGAACTGCTAGTGATATCGAATGAAACGGCGATTACCATCAGCCAAAGTAAAAGAATTTTTTTTTTTGATCAGCTAAAAGCTTCCAATTCGATGTGTGCCATAAATTATCAAAGATAAGCGTTTATTATAAATTCTCAATTTTATATTTTTGCAGGTCTCATTCGATATGTTCTTATTATTTTCTTGTGTCTTTCTCTTTTTGATGTTATTGTATCTCAATGTCAATTGTTATGCAAAAAAAATAATTCACTTTGCTGTCGTGTTTTTTTTTTGTTTTTAACAGGCCGGCTGCTATTTAAAATCTACAAAAAAAAAAATTAATAATCAGCGAATGGAAATGATGAATATAATGATGAAGACCATTCAAGTCCAAGTTTCAAGTCCAAAAAAGAATTTAGAATAATCGAGGGGAGTAATACAGTAAATAAAACGGTGGACTTTTGGTCATCCAAAAACCTATTCGACTTTAATGGATGAGAGAGAGATATCCACTTATTCAAGTCTACTTGTTATTGCAAAATACAAGACATTGAACAGATATCAACGATATAATCTATGCCATCCTAAGGTACATAACATTCAATACCGTTCAATTACTTGAAAATGTTGAATCATATTGTGAATGATATTAAAAAATTATTAATAAGAATTAACGTCCCTCGACTAAGTGTACACTTAATATGAATTGTCTTACCTGACCGGTATTGATGATCATCATATGGATGACTATTTAACTGAATTTATATAAGATTTCCTATTGGTATTTAACATTCGTAATGGTTCCGTTTAATTTATGTAAAAGTAACATGAAAAAAAAAGAACACCACACCACAGATTTGGAATAAATAGTTTTCTGAATTGATCAGGTGAGAAAGACAGAACCAGAGACAATTTTTTTTTTCTTTAACTTTTTTAAACTGTATGGTCTGAGTGTTTTCATCGTTACATTTAATACACCTTCGATTCCACGGATAAGCAATTCTTATAGTTCATGGTGTTTATAAGAAAATATTTTTTTTTTCTCAAATTCAACTTCAATGCAATTTTTGTATAAATCATCGAATTGAATCATTCTCATACTTTACATCGAATTCAATCTATAGACGATTGCTATTTTGAAAAAGTGTTGTTGTTATGTTATATTGTATGTATGTTATTTTACTTTTTTTTTTTTACTCTTAAATATTATTTCATCCATATTATTCATAATAATAAAAAAATATAAAATAAAATTGTAGTAATGTTTTATATCCAAGGCCGTTTTCAATTCGATTTTATGTCTATCTGTGTTTTCATGTTCTCTATATTTTAATTCTGAATTTACGATTGTATTGGATATCAAAAATTCATAAATGGAAATTCATGGAACGAGTACAAGAATGTACACCGGTCGTGTGAAGAGAATGTGTGACCAGGTGAATTATGCCATTGAATAATTCCTTGTGAAAGTGTTAAATCGGTTTTGCACAGTCCTAAAAATCAAATGGTATATAAACCATTTCTCATGTTTTATTTAATTCTTCATTAATCGGTGTACTGTGAACTTAATGGACACTAAATGAAAGAGGAAAAATAAATTGTGGAGACAACATTTATACCTTTTTTTTTCCCCAGTTCTGGATACTTTTCCATTTTGTGTTTTATAAAAAAAAAACAAGTTTCACTATAAAAATTTCATTGTCACAATATCATAGATTGGTGATGTTGTTTATGTTGACTGCAATCAGCAATTCGTACGCAATTTATATTGCACCACAACGCAGTTAAATGGCAATCCGTACTATTAAACGAACAGTTTTATTTTTAATTTGGTTCTTCATGTAACCCATCGTATTCTACTGATAATACCGGGGAATTGCATCACCTGCATCTTCAATTTACCTGTTTCATGACGATATTTTTAAGTCCACCGTTATATTAAAATTATTTTTTTGTGTTTGTTACTACAAAGTCCTAAAATATGAAGTTTATTATAATTTTTTTAGCTGTTAGTTGACTATTTTTTTGTTTCTTTTTGCTAATAAATTATGTCTTTATTCTAACTTATTCAATTTTATTGTCAGTTTCTTTTCGCAGAAAGAAAAAAATGTATTTCTGTTATCTGTTTCCTATAGAATCTAACGGTGTGTATTGAATGAATATTACAATAGATCGTTATTGTTGTTTAATGATGTCATGATGTGGTAAAAATGCAATATTCAAATGACACAAATCTGGTAGCATTTGGATAATAAATCAAATTAAAATACACAACTTTCTTAAGTAAGATACAAACCAACAAAAAAAAAGAAGAAAACATCGCAATATTGAGTATGCGGTAAGGTGTAACACGGAAAATGTTATTAATATTAAATGGTGTCACTTAAAGGAACACAATTATTTGTAATCAGTTAAAATGAATAGAATTGGTTAAAACTGAAAGATTCGATTCTGTTTCCTTGTTTCAGACGATAACATTTCGTTGACTAGAAAAACCATTATCTTACCTGTTACAAGTGTTCTATTGCAAATTAATATTGGCAAAGAATTATTTGAACAGTAACACTATTGATTTGCTATTGACGTGGGAACAGAATGAACGGTTTAATAGGATTTCGATCTGAGTGTTCTTCGATCGTAATCCCTATAACAATAGAAATTTCAGTTGCTTATTCTTTTCTTTCTAAGAATAACATATTGAATCCGTTTGCTTGGACAAAGATTAACATGGCCGAGAATAATGGGATGATATTATTTCCTCTTCATTAAGAAACAAGAATTTTGAAATTGAAAGGGAATCGGTTAAGTATACACCTGAACTGGATTTAATTTCTAAGTGTTTTGCATTTGAATAGACCATCGATTTGTAAACAATTCTTTTTTTATGGTTTTTTATTATATTCAATCACTCTTTAATTACAATGTTAAATAAATAATTGAAATAAAGAAAAAGAAAAAAAAAACGGAAAGGGCTATTTAACGAATAAACATAAGACTCTATTGTCATTCGATGATTACAACATTATTTTTCAATAATAAAATTTTATATTTAAATATTCTAATGTATAAATGCTAATAAATAGTAAAAATATTTTTAATCCAATATGGAATAGAAATAAATAATTAAAACAAAAATAAATTAACTGCAAGTAGGACATTTAAAGAGAACAGCATAATTACATAATAATTAGAATTATCCATAATATAAATAAATGAATTGACAGTGTTTGTACTTCAATATTTATTAATGCGTCTACATAAATACAATACGGAATTAACAAATAAGAATAATATAAAAGAATTTAAATACCAAATAAATAACAAAATTTCTCTGTTTATTAAATAATACCTTAAGGTGAATTCACCTGTTTAATCGAATTAACGTGTCATATGATTTCAATGCGTACAATTTATTCAATTTATTATTCTTTTTAATTGTTTTGTTAACTAAACGTTTTTATTCTATTTTCAATTTTCTATTTTCTGAATATTAAATAGAATCAATGATTGTTAAATTACAATCAAATAATAAGTCTCTTTCAATTTATGCTCAACATCTCAATAATATTATGTTAATTATAGTAAAATACACAGAGAATAATAGTGACACAATATAAATTCCATGAATATTTTAATATCGGATAATGTCCATTGTACAGTATTTATTATTTTGTTTTTATTTCAATCCCAATACTTTATATCAGAGTGAACGAAAAAAGAAACATAACTATTTACATAATCAAATACATTCGTTATCACCGGTCAATTTAAACAGTTTTCACTTTTCTTTTGACTGTTTCCGATATAATGAAATTATGTAAAAAAAAATAAACGAAAATAAAATGTATAAAATCATGAATTAATATTTGTAAATAATTCATCAATTTAATGAGTGATCATAAAATATCATAAATCGTTTAATATCGAATGCAAAATGAACATTATTTTACTACACTAAAATATTATGTTACTTACAACTAAATGGTTTAAAGTGAAATTCGTTGTATGTAATAAAGTTCTTATAAAATAAAAGTAAATTACACATGCAATATTACTATCTTGTCCATTTTTTAATATTTAACTGTTCACATAATAGTTAATATGATAACAATTTACCAATAAAGGAAATAGAAAAATAACTTACATCCTGTGAAACAAGTGGAAGTTCCATATTGAATATTTAAATTTATTTTTTTTTTATGTTTTCGTTATGTGGTCTGAGAACAACATGAAATAATTGAATATATAAATAATTGAAATTGTAAGATGATAATGAAACATTCAAATAACATGAGAATTATAATCTAAATAAAGAGCAACAGAAAATATAAAGTAACAGAATTAATGTGAATAATATTATCATAATAAGCAAACAAGTATCTTATAAAAATTGAGATTATTCAATGGATTAATTAAAAGATTAAAACTGATCAAGGTAATTTGATTCCAGTAACAATGTAAATATTAAAATAAAAAGTGAAATAAAAAGGTAATTAGATAGGGAAAAATTTAATTAAAGAGAAATCAATTAGTGAATAGAAATTATTAATAAGGATTTTCAAGATTCTTAAGAATTACAATTCTAATGGATTAATTAAGAATCCAGTTAAAGTAGAATATTGAATAAAAGAATTCCATGTAAAACATTAATTAGTGATCCTTTATAGAATTAAATTGAGATAAATGTATAAGAGAAATGTTTATTCCTATAACCGAATAAAAATACTAATACAATTGATATTGTTATAATTAACCAAACAGTAATGGTTTATTATTTTCTGTTTAATTTAAAAAAAAAAACTTTTTTTTTCAGAACAATCAATGGAAATGACGTGCTAAACTAATTATAATTCATTTTCAGGAAGTATCTACTTAAGGTATTTTCAATATTTCTTTATTCCCTTGTGTTAAAATAAATTTTTACATTATTGACTTAAACCAGTGGATAACGAAAACCGTATGTTACAAGTGATGGTAACCGAAATACACAACCCGTTTTTATCTCACACATTGACTCTGTTCAATTAAATTTAACATGAAAGTACAATATATTTAGACCAATGGTGAATATAAATTGAATACGCATTTTATGCATTTAATTTCATCAGACTCCCCCGTTTACTGAATCAACTAGTAGACGTATTGCATTTACTCAATTCAACAGAGTGAATAGTGTACTGACTGTATTGTTAATTTTTATTCATTTTCTGGATAAATTTGCTATTATTTTGTATACTAAATTCGTTGATAGGAGTAAAGAGAGAATGCATCTGATCTGAGACAACAACTGTATGATTGAGACGAGTGATGGGTAATACCCAAATGAAGCAGCATATTAACATGAATACAGCCTTGATTCTAATAATTGCAATCAATATTATCAATTTAATTTAACAATCTGTGTTTTTTTTTTATTTAATTTCACTGTTGACCATTTTTCAATAGAATATTGATTCTGTTAAAACGGTGAACGATATTGAATTGTGGCCAATAATTCAAATGAAAACTTTATAAATTCACTGTAGAAGAAAATAATAATAAAAATATGTCGCAAAGAATTGCATCGCGCAAAAAAATAGAAAAATTATTAAAATTATAGTTTATTGAATCTTCAATTCATTATATTTATAGAATTCATTGAATTCCTTGATGCTTGTACATTAAATGTTTATGTAAAAAAAAAGTGATTCTGCTTTAAAACGAATCAACAGTTTTACAGCAATTTTATTATTTTTGTTGTTTTATTCTCTCTTGTGTTCAAAGTAACATAATGTATTCATCATAATCTTCGTTAAATCCACGTTATGCCAATTCAAAGTTTTTCCCCCCTGGGTTTTTGGCGTTTTGGTTTTTTTTTTATTTTGGAGTGTCTATAGTGAAAGAGAAATGATTGGAATACAATTTTTTTTTTTTGCGAATTATTATAGCAAACACAAATGAAAATCAGTTTTACGCGAAGCCAGAACGCATTAAAACGCATAAAATGAAAGTTCCATTTCAATCAAAACATTTGGATGCACACACATATTGTTTGATGGTTTTTTGTTGTTTCGAATAATTTTTATATGCAAAGATAGTGAAAACCGTTTAAAATGGAAAGGCAACATTAAACGTCACTGCTCAAAAATCCAATTGCAGCGTAATATCAATGTACAGTGAATACATTTAAAAAAAAATTACTTGATGCTACTACCATTGTAATGATATCTACAGCTTCAATTAAAACCCGTGACTGTGTAGTCAAAACATAAATATTATTACATTTTCAACGGTTCTTTTTATTTAACGTTATACAGAATGAGCAATTGAACGATTGAAACGGGTACATTGTATTCAATGGGTGATGGACTGATATTTATTGATTTACCTATTGATATCATTTTATCCCCCCCCAAAAAACCGAGGACATAATTTCTTTAGCCATGGATAAAAAATTGATATGGGGCTCTATGCATCCATGGTAATGGATAAGTTAATCAATGAATTGAAGTTAAATAAACAAAAACTGATACCGAAATTTCACTTTAATCTAATTCATTGTTGTCTCTGCTTATTTTCTAAACATGTGCAATCATAATTTCATTCAACATAGAGTCACTGTATGTGATATTGTAGTGATATGCAATATACACACGATGTCATTGTAATTTATTTTTATTTTTTTTTCTATGGATTTAATATGCACTATCCGATTTGAATGGCATTTAGCATTTACACACAATGTACCGGCGTCTCGTATGCGTTGGTGTTTTACCATCTTCAAGATGAAATTGCCATAACTCTAACGGGGTTTTGAAACACAACGACCAACATTAAAGACATCATTCACATTGCCACTATGTACTGAGTTCTTCTTAGTTTTTTTTTTCCATTTTTAATAACAAAACATGTAAATGGTATTCTGGTGCGCGTATATTCTCATCTAATATTCGATAACTCTGCTAGTGGGTTTTATAATACACCAGAGAGGAAAGAACGAAAATCATTGACAGGATCTCTTATAGAAAATTTCTTGTATTAGACAATATAAGGTTCACTCCATCCCTTTTTTTAATGCATAATATTCGTTCAGATTCAATGTCTCTCCGTATTAAAACCGATTTTTATACTTTTCTATAATTCCTTATTCCATGAGTGTGTGAGTGGTATGAATGTTAAAGAATGGCTCACAGTTATTAGGGGTTCTTGCGTTCACGATCTATTTCGGTTCTTGACAAAAGGTTTCTCGCTGGGTTTTCTTTTCTACTCCGTACGTCCATACGTTAAGAAATGTAATAGTTACATGGCAATGTACGGCTGTGAAAAACCTCCCTGTCAGTTATAAATAAAGGCGAGATGGTGCATATAGAGAAACCAAAAAAAAAAAAAATACGGAGTGCACATGCAATTTTTTTCTTCTACATTGAAACGAAGAGAAAAAAAAAATAAAATAACTAATGAAATAAAGAAACCTGGTGGCATGCAGTTTGAATATCATGAAAACACGAAGGCGAATTGGTAATCCATGGCTGCATTATGCTGTATATTTTTAATATTGAAGAAAACGAAAAAAAAAAATGAAGAAAAGAAAACTAAACTCATCGTCAAAATGAATTGTGTATGGCCGATCAAGGGAAGGAATAAAGAAAATGAGAACGAAATGAATCGTCTACGTATTACCCTGATGTCAAGATGAAATAACACTCTGTCAGGACAACATACAATTTCTTACATATATGGATCATAAGGAGTGAAAGAGAAAACATATTGAATTAAATAAAATAATAAAAAACCTACCTGCTGCAACAGTTAATGGGAAAATATGGTCGCATTTTAATATCATACGTATGGTTTGTATTTTACTTGCATTCAGTTTTTCTTATTTTAATTTCATTGAACACCAGAGCCATAGTACCAATTCCTGTAGTTCTTTCACTTCAAGAGATATTCAATTTTACATATACGTGTGTTGCCTTAATACTGTGCATTGCCCAATGCAACGAAATTATTTTGAATATTATGTGACTGGTCCACATGTTATTCACACACAATCATATGCCATCAATGTCCAGGCTCTTAATTTACATGTGTGTATTGATAAATCGTTGCATTTTGATTTTTAAGTTTCAGTTTAGTTTTTTTTCATTTTGGTTGAAAATGGGGGACTTTTATATGTGCAGATCTCATTTAAAAGAATTTCTTTTTTGTTTTTCTTCGTTTTTATATCTTAAAATGTTGATTTTTATCTGGAGATAAAAATATCCCATTCATACTTGGGATGTGTTAGCACTGAACCATTGAACGGCAGCAGAATCAGTTTTTTTTTTTTTTTGAGTTTATCATGAAACAAATCGGCTATGTATAGTTTTATATTTTCTTTCTTCTCTGCACTTCTTGTTCAGCATTTATTTAAATGGTTGGTGGTACCAATTGATGAAGAATGTAATTTTTTGGATGGCAAAATAACGATACGAAATAAAGATGAATATCGTTTATTGGAGTAGAGTTTTCGGAATGAATTTTATCGACGTATATATAGATGAGGTCAGAAGACTATCATGGTGATCAAGATGATTTTTAATGATGATATCGCTTCAAGGGATATTGCAAGTGATGCACGAATACACAATGATAATTACGTAGTCAATAGATAGGAATGATCCTTGACAATTTAAACATTGAGTTATAAAGGATCCTCTTGTAGCCATCACGCAGGTAAATTATCGGTTTTTATTCAGTTTATGCTGACTCAACTGACCTGCATGATGTTTAGCAGTTACGATTAAATTTTAATCATATTTTGTTGTTTTATGCTGATCTATGGAACTGAAGTTGTAATCAACATTTACGTACCGATTTATACCTTTCTCTTTGCTGTTAAAATCAATTGGGTAGCTGACAAGTCCTTGGATCCATACAATTATCGTTCATTGATTGAAGTCGAAAGTGGACAAGAGTAGCTGGTTGATCTTGAATGTAATCATTTCAACTACCATTCATATTTAAATTGTTATAAGAGTTTTTCGTTTTATCTTGCCTCCACTTTCATTTGATTTTCTCACTCATGTGTAGAGCAAAGGAACCGCTATTTCCATCAACGGTTTTAGTTACTTCTGAGTGACAGAAGAAAAGAAAATATAAAATGAAAAGAGCTTTTTGTTTTTCACTCTAACATTCATTTCGTAGACGTTCATTCATTTGATTCAATATTTATTGATTATTTTCGATTAAGAAATTATATAGCCAAGTGATGGTAATTGAGTATGAATATGAGAGACGAGTAGACATTATTTATGGGTGTTAATTCATATACGCAAAATATTAGTTGAATTCATATTCAATGTAATAACATACGAAGTTACAAACATAAATTGTATATTCAGCAAATTCAGTTTTAATTTTAAATGTACATAATATTTCTGTTTTATTTTAATATAAAATAAAAAAATCCGATAAAGAGTGTATCTCCTTGGGTTAAGAAGTATATTTCTTAAGTTTCATAATGTTTTTTTTTTTTGTTTTAGTCAATTTTCTGTTAGTGGTTTTATACCGTTGATTGTGTGTGAGTCTTATACAGAAAAAAAGATTAATACAAAACATAACCAAAACAATTTTGTGGTTTAGTGTTTGGTCTGTGGGGCACATCAGAATGCGGTTTTATGACAACACTATTGGACTCCACAATTAGATGGAATCTGATGTATGAGTTTACATTCAAATTGTTGTTTAGCTTCGCGAGTAAAATATTGTGTGTGCGCCATAAAAACACAAGATAAATGAAACATCTATCTTATCAACGAGAATAAATTTTTAGAGTTTATTTGGTCAAACACCAAATGATTTCAATCTTTAAGATTATTCATTTTTGATAAGATAGTTTTTATCACTATCCGTTGGTACACATAAACGGTGCGTTTCTTATTAAAATTGTCCCCCTAGAGATTAGGAAGACTTCATAATTCTCAATTTTTCTGGCAGACATCTGGATGAAGTGCTGTTGTACATTGTGAATCATTTTAACCAGTTACGTTGCAATCAATCATTCAAGAATAAAATAAGAAACATAAAACTTTAATTCATATGCTGACGAATTTCTTTCGAAGGCCGTCCACAAATTGAATGTGGACGTATTGGCATCCAAACCTAAAATCACCAAACGGTTTCTATCTCAATAGCCAACGACACATAAATTGTATAAATGGTTTCGCAATATTTAAGTACTAACATTGTAATCCCCCGTATTTCGCATAGAATAACGATGGATCTTCTTATGTGCCACCATTTTAATATGCAATTCAATTGGTATGCATTATTACCAATATTTCGCTGTTGTTGTTTCAAACTCAGTACTGTTGTTGTGTTTAATTTTTCTTATTCAGTTACTTTAAATTTTGTTGCTATTCATTTTCAACGTGTTACTGGGGCTGAATTCATTTCATCTTAATTTTTAATGTAACGATGCGGCCTTTGTTTAGATCCAAAAACGAAAATTGTTTTCTTATAATTTTTTTTCCTTTTCGTGTGGTTTAAACTGAAATAAAAATCAAAAAGAAAAAAAAAATGAGAGAAAAAAGAAAACGGCAGCTCTTAGATTTATTCTTCCATGTGCTGCATAATGCAATACCCCATTATGAATAAAATTGCGTGTTTTGTAATCATTCTTAATGCACTACAGCACGTCGTAGAAGTTAAGACTGGTGCACTGTTTTTTTTTTCTTTTTCGTTCGTATAACATACAGTTTGATTTTTTTTTACGTTCATACAGTTGCTGTTTTACTTGCATTTTATATATAATGCTGTTTTTCGTCACATTATGTGGATTGCGAATCAGATTCAAACCATCCATAGAGTCATACACTGATTACATTTAAAATTATAATCGAATGGAGAGTAAAGAAGATGCCGATACTAAAGGTAATGGAACAGCTACTGTACAACCATTATGGTTGAATTCATCTCACTACACATTTGGATCTTACCCATTCCGAATTGTAGAACACACATGATAGAGGGAAAATCTAATTCCAATGCAGAATGAAAATGCCTTTAAGTTTTATTCCGTTTCGATTTTTTTTTCTTTTCATTTCTGCTCATTTTTCGTTAGTGAAAATGGTCCAGTGATTATGTTTTGCCATCAAGGGGATCATTGCTTCTAGCCATTAAGATAATGTTAAGTTCGATCCAACAGTGAAAGAGGGAGAGAGCTAAATTCTTTGTTGTTTTATCAGTTTTATAGTCAGCTATAAAATGCATTCATCTCGACCGGATAAAATAATTCAACTTTTATTCCGGATGCATTCTAATCAAGAAGCATTGACTCGGTACTAGCAAG
Organism: Coboldia fuscipes; assembly: GCA_001014335.1. NCBI lineage: Eukaryota > Metazoa > Arthropoda > Insecta > Diptera > Scatopsidae > Coboldia > Coboldia fuscipes. Next base: position 66,790 of record JXOR01000190.1, read on the forward strand.
TACAACGAAAATAAAATTAAGGTAATCACAGAATTGGAGATTTCGATACAAGAGTCTTGTAATTATGATGAATTCATTTCAGTGAGATATGATAGACTATTGTGATATCCTCTGTATGGATTCATATAATATTTGATGATTTACTGTTGGATGGTTTCAATAATTTTCACTGTAAATACTTCACTAGATTCTCCTATGTTTAGTGACGAAGTTTCTAAGCCAAAATTTAATTCAAAGTATAGTTCGTATTTCGTTGGAGTCCAACTAATAATTAAAACTACAGTCAGTAGTTTTCAATGTCTCCGACATAAATGAGAACTGTCACATTCCAAGAAATATGCAAAAGTACTTTTCTATGTTTTCCATAAAATAATTTCCTCACTTCTTAATAAAATCCAAAACCATCTAATCTGTATCCCTTTTTTTCTCAATTTGAATTTATCTGGAATAAGACGAGATGTCAGATGATGGATTTTAATTCTCAATGTTCTTGAGAACAAAGAAAACAACAAAACGATTCTAATATGTTCAGTTCGGTTACATACTTACATACATTGGTACCCATATTTACATCCTTTTTCCTGTGAATTTATTCTTCTTATAATGATACTGGTATGATGCCATGGAACAGCATCTCATCAACAAACAACGGATTGATCCTCAAAATGTTTCGATATTCTATAGTTTTCTTCTCAGTTGATTCACTCTTCTTTTAGATTTCATTACATAGACATTAATATTTTCTTCGTTTCACAGTTTCTTCTGATATTTGGGATTTTTACATAATGATTTCAATATTTCTTTATATTTTTTTTTTCTTTTCGGTACAGAATCTTTATCACTATACTTTACATAAGAAATACAGTATATTGAATGGTGTTATAGGAAAAAATAAAACTGGAAATTTCATATATTGAATGTTATTTTGTATTACCGTTTCTTGTGCAGACAAAATCCTACGCATTATAACCTCAACACAACGATAGAAGATGATCGTAAGGTTTTTATTTTTTTTACACTCTTTTGTAGCATTTTTCCTTCGTCGTTTCTTTATTCATTATATTTGGAATTTGTTTCTTTCTTCACGAATGCTAACTCATTCACATATCAACCCAAGTAGGGAATACATTATTTGTATGAAAATTTTCTTTTTAAAATATTTCGTTTTTCTTTTATAGGAAGACACCATTATTTTTCCCGATATTTAAGATAATGTAAGTTATCGGTTGATATCAGCAACGACCATACATAAATTGAATAACAACAAGAAGATATTTTCATTGCAGTGGCAATAATAAAGACTCCTTGGTAGTGAAAAAAATTTCACTGAATCCCAAATGTTGAGTATATTCTGTGTTGAAATTCAAAATGTATGAAGAAAAACGGAACCCAATGAGAGTACGAGAGTTAAAATCCAAAAATGTATTTGATGTGTGCCTTCTTCACGACCGTTCTCTTCACGTATAATGTGTAGCATATACCCAAAGGCACATTGAATTTTATTTTGTATTATTTTGTTTTATTTTTTTTTGTATATTCCAAGTCTTCATCATACACGTACCCACCAAGTCAGCCACCATTCGGGGTTTATACGCGCACTATATGTACAACTCTGACTGGCTTTTATATGCAACCATTACAAAATATATGAGAGTCTATATGATAAGTTGCTTTAGAAATTTCGGATAGATAGGCTCCATTATCAATTGAATTTGTTACCATTGAATGGGGAGCGAGAATAAATTGTATACTTCATTGGGCGGTTGGGCATATCAAGTATTCCATTACTCGACACTAGTTGGAGTACGACGAGATTTAAGCGATTTTATGGGGCGAACTGTAACATAAAGTATCTAGTTTGCTGACAACGTAACCAGCATAGAAGGAAAATGTGAATTTTCATGGGGTTTCGCTCCATGAAGAATTGGGAAATGTCAAATTCATTGCTGCGTGGTACTGAATTTGATACTTTACTGGCATTTGGATCCAGAATACAGTCATGCCAATAAAGTATTTGATTTCTCTACAATTGGTTGAATACGAATGAAAATCATGATACTTGATGGTGTGCTTATGGTACAGTCAGTTGAGAATATGGGGGAACGATCCGAGGCCACCTCGGCCTGGCTGACTGGTACCGAATCCATTGAATTTTTTCGATTCTCTGTAACTGCACCAGGCACACACAATTCCAGCCATAGCAGCCGTATTCAGTTCAGTTTCAGCATTTATAATATCTGTCGTTCCTTTTTGGCTTGCCATGGCATTATAAAATACATTTGCCGCATGTAAACATACAATGGGCCAAACCGTATAAAAGATAGGAAAAGAGATGATGGGGCCCCACAGTTTTGCTCTCTGAAGCTCTAGAGCCACAAATACTATTTTTATATGTATGGGTAGATATGCTCGTATATTTCTTTTTTGCCTTAGTTTGTACCCCACATAAAATAACTTAAAGCGACATACAAAAGATATAGCGCTGAAGCTTTTTTTTTTGTGTTGTTATACCTAATATCACATTTTACTTTACATCAAACGAAGCTAGTCCATTGTAGATACGGCTGAAGAAAAAGCACGTCACTCGTCTACTCTTTTTTTTTTAACTTCTTTCATTTGGTTGTAATATTTTTTTTTCTTCATCTTGTTTCAAATATTTCTGGTTTCAGTATAGTTTTTTTTTGGTTCTTATTTTATTTTCTTCTGAGTTCAGTTTCTTTTACTTACCAGATCGGTTTTCGTGTAAAGGAAAATGAATGAAAATGTGAACTCGTATAGATAAAAAAGAGGAACGTTCCAAGAAAAATCATGTGTGTGCATTCAATCCTTCAAAATTGATGAGAAAAATTTTCGTTTTGGGTCCGAACGTCGATTTATTTTTGTCCCAGTGCTAGAGAAAGTATTCTATCGAATGAACAAGGATGAAGAGAAAATCGTCGTATGAATTAAAGTTGAGAAATGGATAGAATGAAACGTATTTTCCGAATAGAATGAGATGATTTCGACCAGATATTTCATTAGATGTCATGGAAAATTGAAAAGCACAACTGCTTAGCACTAGTTGTTCACCTTTAACTTTTCCAGTGGTTTGACGATGTTAAGGGAAGAAATTTTTAACGTTATCGGTATAGTATGACGGGTGGAAAGAACACTTGATGGTCGTTTGGGGGGGTTGCAAGACTTCTTCTATTCTTCACGTCACATTGCATGTTATGTCTTTTCTCGAATGGATCAAATCTTTTTTCATTCTTTTCTTAGCGTTGATTTTTATTTGTTCGTTTTTCTGTTGTGAACAGTCAAACGTATCAGATTTTCACTATGGTATTACTTGGAAAATCCTTTTGGTTTTTAGAATTTCATTGTACGTTCTCAGTTTTCTCTGATTTGTTGTATTACTTGAGTTTCCATCGTTTGGATGTCGTTGTTTCGAAATTTCTTTTAATTTTCATTTCTATCATTGATTTAATGTATTGCGATGGCTCATCCAACGTAGACGATAGAGTTCATTTTAATGTTGAAGTATTTCTTATCCATTTTTACAATAGTCTTATATAGAATAGAGTCGAATAGAAAATTATTTCGTATTTTAATATTCTTTGGTTAGTGATACGATTCGCAATTCTGTATTTTTTGTTGTTGTATGTAATTTTTCTTTAGAATCCATGCTGTGATCTCGAATCTCAACTACCTCTATTCAAACAAATTTTATTAAATGCATATAATGCATATGCACAATATTTTTATGTGATTTCTTATATAAAATACACATATATATTTCTTTCTATTTTATTTATATGGTGTACGATAACGAGTTATTGCACATTATGTTGATGTCACAATGGAATTTCCTGTGTGTACTGTACTTTTATGCAAAATTTAAAACGGCAATAGAAAGAGATTGTGTGTAACAGAGATAGAATTGGAATATAACAACAAAAAATAAAATCAGCATAGAAACCATTATTATTATCTAGCATTAAGAGTGGCACCGTATAACATAAATCCTGTATGATAAGTTGGATTTATACAATAAAAAAAAAAAACAAATTCAACAAAAACCTTACCACAAAAACTGGAAATAGCAAATTCACATAATGAATGAATATTAAAATAAAAAACAGAATTAGAATTTTCGCACAGAAAAAAAAATATATTGATTCAGTCACAATAGAAGATAGATCCACCAAAAGAATTATTACCGATTAATGGAATTTTTAATCATTGATTGGAATGAATATGGAAAACTGTGGTATCACCTGAAAATTACTTAATTAATGGTATTCACCAAATACCGCAAATTGAATCTTCTATTTCGCCGGTTTAATCAGTTTAATTCCCCTCTCAAAAAGAAGAAAACAAAAAAATACTATTCACATGGTTAAGTCAATGCCACCTAGCCATGACACCTAAATGTTATAACCAGTGCAGTGCAATTGATAGATAAGAGTTTCACTTCCATTAAATCATTGATTATTTTATTAATTCCTTTCATAATATCCAAATTCATTCATTGATTCAATAAGTGCTGTACTGTCTCACATATATTCCAATCCTCTTTTGGTAATGGATCAGAAATCGATTGGTATGGACGTTATGGAAAATCGAGTGAATGCGAAAACTGAAACAAAACAACACATTATGATTAAGTGTATCTATCTCTAATGCATTGTGTGTATATCAAAATGTAAAACATTGAAGAAAATAACAAAGTAATGTTGCCTTGAGGCGATGAGTTACATTATAGAATTACAAATTTCAAAATTGTGTATATGTAATGTTTTTTAGCGGTTTGTGAGAGCAACAAAAAAGATAAATATGCTGTGGCTAAATGCGGTGTGGCCCCATCATATCCCACATGGTAAGGTATGATTTTATGTTATACATTTACTCTATTCGCAAGTATTTTCCATCTTTCCATTCATATCAAAAACTAATGTTTTACCATAGATTCGCATCTGATATCTCGGTGTATCAATATAAAACCATTGAGAATGAGAGACCATATTATATTAATATAAAATCTTTTCGTATTTTTTGCAGTGAAATACACCGAAATGGTGGTGAATAAAGTTTTCCATGTAAACAGTGTTTTGTGGTTGAATACGTAACCCAATCCAAATGGTGTCTGATATACACATTAGGAAGAGAGATCATTTTCTTGTGTATTTTATTTTGTGAAAAATGATGACATCCATTTCCATCAGTTTTACTCTCTAGCTCTTGGAACCTAGATACCGTCTCTGTTTTTTTGATTCAAGATGTATGTGTGTGGTACTGATTGATGGAGGAATAAGATACCCACAGATTAGATAAAACGCGTGGAATACCCCCATTGTCAGATTACTAATAAAACCAAAGGAAAAATCAACAAAGTGTAGAAATCAAATGTAATTTAAATGCATCGTTTGTATGCAAAAGGGATTTTGCAATTAACAGCCACAATATATGTATATATCTTATGATTTCTTATGTTGAATATGATTTTAATCACCTATTATGTGGCTTTTTGGGTTGGGACATCGTAACATGTTCAACAGCTATTTTGTATTTACAGTCCATAATTTTATTATTATTTTTGGATTTTTATTTTTCTTTCAACTACACAGAGAGAGAGAATCATTGATTTTCAATAAAATGTTTAAAAGCCACACCGTATTCAACCACTATTTACAATAAAATTGTAAGTTTGACTTCTTTGACTCACCTTTACTATGGATTTTAAGAGAATAAAAAAACAAAATTTAAATCTTATAAGAAATAAAAGAAGAGACGTTACATTGTATTAATTCAAAATACCAATTTATGTGTTAAATGCGTCTACAAACGGATTGCCATCCAGATGCCAATCACCATCTAAAATCATAAGTGTAGTGTTACCATCTTTTAATGCGCTATAAAAGCAATATCACCTTTAGTGGGCGATCCATTCTCCCCATCTTATATTCACTTTGGATTTAAATTTGAGAGCGAGAGAGAGAGAAACAATAAATGAATGATTACTTAAATTCAACACATCGAATTTGTTATTACTTTGATTTGCATTTTAATGCAACAAATACGATGGATAAATGTGTAAAAATACTGTTCGAAAAGTAGCATTATACAGCATATCTATAATGCATTTTACATTAACGAATTTAATTCAAAATGATTTTTATCCATTTGACTGAATTAACTGAAATGGTAAAAAGATGTAACCAATAATAGTAATTTTATTCCTTTGCACGCTAAAACAGTGAGATGAGTGAGCATTGATTGTAATGAATGTAGCCAAAGATAAAGTCTCAAGTTGATCTTGGAATCTCTGATTTCACGAATGGGCGCAAGTGGGGAGCATAGAATGGATAATAATCGGCTATTAAACTACCACTCGCAGTATAACAATCAGATTCATATGCAATTTTTGATGCTACCAGTATGAAATGTGAATACTTTTTTTTTATAATGATGATACACATTTTAAATTTGTTATTTTAACATGATAATACCGTAAAGGTAAATGGATATTCATAATGGTAATGTGAAACTCTGGTACCAAGGACAAATTATGATTCACTATAGAATCAGTTTTCCATATTAAAGATTTTCACCTTAAATATTTTGAAAGAAATTATCTTAGCCATCTTCAGGATGTAATTTAACACCCTTGCTGCTGGAAAATGGTTCACAGTCCAATCTGTACATAGAAATGATCAGACCAGAATTGTATCTAAAATAATTGACAACCAGTTTTATATGAATTTTAATTTTCCCATTAAAAACATAATTTTTGGTTGTTGTTTTTTTTTTTTTGTTTTCAGTAATTATGTATTCCCTTTTAATTGTATGTGTATAATTTTATCCTTCACAAAATTTATGTTTAATTTTTTTTTGTATACTATTTTCTGTTGTATTTATTTTTATGTAATTTTTAAATCAATAATATATTATAGAATTATGTTACCTATGTAATTACATTAAACCTTACATCCTATTTTAATATTTATTTATCATGAATTCTTTTTTTTCTGTGTTTTATATTGTTATATACAAATAAAAATATCAATACATTATGTAAATATTATAATAATTCTATATTCATATAATCCCTTAACTGGTATGCTATTCACTTAAATTAATATTCCCCATTCCATATCTCATAGATACTCATTAAATAAAATAATTTATTATTTTTTTAATTCAATAAATGAGAGCATCTCGTTTACCAGTTTACCTGGATGATGATTGGTGGTTTACATTTACTGGACCAGAATGGAGATATAATTTTAATAATTTCCCATTTTTTGAATCTGTTCCCAACAATAGTTTTTTTTTTCTATACAGGAATAAACAATTTTGTTTAAATGTGGGACAATTGTTATAATATTTGAATTACTGTTGGATCTGATATAACATATATGGAACACATACATTTACATTATTCAAATATCAAAACCCAACATATTATTTTCCATCAACACTCAATATCATTTATGGAAAATTTTGATTCAGCCTTAACTGGTCTCGTTATCATTTTAATTTTTATTATTTTCTTGTTCACTGTGTTAAAAATGCTTATATGTTTTCTTATAGTAATGATTTTATAATTTATTTGATAGTTATATTACAATTTATTATTTTTTACTTAATTTTGTTTTAAACTTGTTACTTGTCTTTGAAACCCTGTGTCTAGTTCGTCAAATCATTACAACTCCATTATGGTAAATGTTTTGTATTATTTTTTTTTCTTTCTCTCTCGTCTAAATTTCAATTAGGTAGTTTAATAATTACGGTAATAGTTTTTTTTTGTTTTTGTTTTATTTAATTACTATGTACAATGTATTATTCTATACCATAAATATCATAACTCGAATGGAGTACGAAAAACGATACTAATGAAATTAACTAAAATTGATTGAACACATTTAAAATGCAATTTACATTTAATATAACTACATAATTTCTTTGAATAAAGGGTCTTTAGTTTTATTCATATAGTGGAGTATCTTCTTATGAATTTCTTGTTTTAAAATTTCCGTGTACGTTATACGACCATTGTTGTGTATAGGCGCATTTTCTAATTGATATAACACATTCAAATTTATTATAATTTGATTTATTCATTTATGGTTGGGCATAATTATTTAGCCAAAAATTGGATACAGAACCATAAATTCTGATTTTATAGAGATGGAAAAAGGACCTTAAGTTTCAAGTCAAACTATTTACCATTTTAATTTTGTTTTAATTTACCATTTTTGCCTAACTACTTCTGTATTAAATTGTAATCCCTTCGATACCGAAAGGTAATCAACTTATAATTTTCTTAAATCTTATTCCATTAAAACAATGGAATTTAATAGATACCGAAGGTTCATCATAAGTGAATTATAATATCTTATTACTGGTATTTCTTTTTAACATCCCTTTTAACCTTTTGGCATCCATCAACTAACCCGCCCAATTCGTTGTATTTCATTAACATAATCATTACAATATCATCAAAATTTTAACGGTCTTCGTCCCTTTTACTTAATGGAAAATTTTCTTTTTATTTTCTGTTTCACATAATGATCATTTTCTAAATATCGGTTAGTTATAATTAATAAAAATTATTGATTATTATTAGTTATGCGTATTGACAATAATAAAAATTTAAAAAAAACCATACAAAATGAATATAAATCAGTCTTTGTAATTAGGATGTTGTCCCTTCATTTATGTATCTATCTTTTCATTATTCATACTGATACCAACCAAATAAAAATGTTAAAATTTTCATTATCTTGATAAACGAAACCATAAAAAAATTTAACAAATGCAAATGAGAATCATTCAATCATAATAGTATTTTAGCAATAAATTCAATTTTAAATTGGCAAGTTCGGTTAATAAAAACCCATTCATTGAATGTAACGGATATTTTAAAATCGAGTCAATTTAAATTAAATAACAAATCAGGATATAGCACTTACATATAAAAGTAAACCAATTCAGATAAATTAAATTTAATAAAAAGAAACAAATTAAATTAACAATTATTACCTAAATAATTTAAGAAAACAAAATTATAAGAGATTAAGCTACATTTACATTATTTTCGATGTACCATTCGGTCTTAATCAATGTTACTATCCAATCAAACATTACAAAAATTTTTCACAATATAAATACTTTACTCATAATTTTTTTATACGAATGTGAATAAGTTAATTGTTTATGTCCTTAACTACTATTACAGTCAAAATTGAATGAATTACAATACAAATTAATCAAAAAGATTCAATTTAAATTCCATGTTTCCTTTAAACGATGATGTTCAATACGGTACATTAAGAATGATTTCAGAAATCATTGTCATAGCTTATCAGTTAAACTGTTAAGCAATCGATTTGTAGGCCCAATTGGCTATACTAATCATACATTCGGAGACATACGCTCTAATTAAAATAGTATTCAGTTACATGCTACTACTTATTTGTTTTTGTCTTTTTTTCATCTACAATTATTCATTATCACACTGTTCATTTTTAATAATAATTATTTCATATAAATTCACGTTGATACAAATATTTCAATAACATCGTAATAACATCGTAATCACGATGTTGGCCAGACAACAGTCACTACATAGTAATGCTTCTCTTTTCATATTATATTGGATTCAAATTCTGAACTATGGAATATGTAATTGAGTCCCATGATGTATTTTATGTAGAACGAAAAGAATAACCCTTGTAACATTATTGTGGAGCGCTGATAGGCAGTCTTCAAGTGAACTTCAAATACATTCCGTTTATATCAAGTGTTTAACTACGTGAATCATTACTTTCACTGTAACTTTGTTCACTAGAATCATGTCGATTAACAATGGGTTTCGGTTTATACTCTGTAATCACAACAGTTACTGAATTAACAGTAACCTCACGTGTTTGGGCACTTGAACGATCCACATTTTTTAAACGAGCTGGATATTTTTTATGTTTATTTTTATTTCGTGACAATTTTGATGATTTCGATGTACTTGATGTTCCATTTGGTACACCGGATGATGCACCGGGCAGTGTAGCTGCTTGCTGGGCCACAAGTGCTGAATTAAGACGCGGCTTTCGCGTCGATGTTCCTTCATTAAGTACCAACCAAAATTCATTAAATTCACCATTCAAATGGAACACATATTCGAATCACACAATGAGACGTAGTCGTTTATTGTTGCCAGATTATGTGAAAAGATTAAGAAAAGATTAATGAATTAATTGCGAGCTAATTAAATGCAATTTGCGTCGTTTATAGATATTCCATTGAAATTCAACAATTTTATATAGTAAACATTAGGAAGAGAGTACATGTTTACATTTTATCATGTCTGTTGATAGCAAAGGGCAATGATATTTAGGATCTGCTTTTGCGATTTATTCTGCTTTCTGCTGTTCATGCTTGCCAAAAGAATTTCATTTACAGTTAATTTCGCTGGCAGTATAATGAACCACAAATATTAAACAGCTTTGCCTCATTCGATTAGTCGACAAAACTGTTTTGTTGACATCAAAAACTTTGCAACAAGACGTTCATTTTCTTGTATTGATTTTTTCTTAGTACCGAATCAAAATCAGTTTTGCTTGGCTGTTTCTTGCAAATATTAACACTAATTGTTCAATTGACTGAATGCACTTTATGTTAAAACATCGTAGTTGGAGGAAATGTTATGGGAAACACTTGAATTGGATCATTTACACTGGCAATCTTATGTTCAGGAATCTGTTTCTTAGGTGGTAACTTACCTTTTCGCACGTCACACATCAGACACTTGAATGCTTCGGCTGTATTTCTGTAGGTACAAACACTGCAATCCCAAAAATTATCCTCAATGGCCTTTGATTGACGTTTTTGTCTCCGAATTGGTGATTTTTTATGGTCCATTTCGTTGATAATATCGCGATTTTGGTATTAACACTTCGCGATTGAACTATTTAATAATTTCTCAACTAGATTAGCTCTCTTCTTGTTGGTACTCGTCAATATGTACTTCGATCTGGTTGTTGAGTGGTACAGTATAGCCATGTTGGTTGAGAATCGTATGTTAGCTGTCTTTCGGGGTATTATTTAGTCGTTCTTGTACTGATGGTATTGTATTCAATGGCGGCCGCCGTTTTTGACACAACTCTGTTCAGCAACATCGTTATTACACTTCTCTCTCACTCCTGTGTACTCTAAACAGTTTGTTTGTGTTTTCTCTCGTTCTATTGGAATGTTGGAATACTGCAGATTAAAGGGCGAAATTTCTTCAACGAAACATTTGGGCGCTGAATTTGGAATGCTTCACTTTATTTGAATTATTTCAATGTGTTTTCAACCGATCAGTTGTTAAAATTCCGCAAAATTTTCTTTTCCAACAATTAAATAAGAGGAAAGAAAACATTAATCGGTTTTAAAAGAAATGAATTACAATGTTCAAGAAGAGAATTTTTAATGAGTCTTTGACTCTATTAGAGTGAGGACGATGGAAAACAGTTGACAGTAACGCACATGATGCTCGTTAATGAAAAAATATGGATAAAAAAGTTTCAACGAAATTTTCCTCTTAAAATAATTTTTCCCTCCAGTTGTTGCTGTATTGAACAGAATGGTAATCATTTCAACTGCCGACTTACAGATAATGATAAAATTCAGTCAACGGTTGTATGTGAACTTTCATCGGCAGTTCAAATAGAATTTCTTTCTTTTTTCTATTTTCGTAATATTTTCTGTAAATTCATCCCTTCATAAATACATTTGATTCTATACATTTCTCTATTTTCCGTTCTCGTAGCAAAAAGGGTAAATTCATTCTGTTTCATTATATTTCATGTAGACAATTTGACTATTCATCCGCGCCAATGTACCCATCACCTTTAGTATTACAGTCATATTGAGTTATAGCACCGTTGACTTGAATTCAATTTTAACGGGCACAGGAGCCTAACAGTTTCCGTAAATTTTTGGTATACATTTTCTTCTTTTTTTTATTTTTGCATTCTACTAACGAAACTTGTTTTGTTATATGATGTGCGTTCCAACGTATCCAAATGAATATTTCACTCTCTCTTATACTGTTACGGAAAATGAGGAAAAATCGAGTCGATATGAATGAGTGGGCATACAATAATGAACGGCAGCCAAAAAAGTTAATATAACAGAGTGAAACGAAAAGTAAAATAAATGATACAACAAGGCAAAAGGCAAGGGGATGTGTATAATTTTCTCTTTCTCCATTCTATTGAATAACAAAAAAAATATTTGTGTATGATGGTTGGGAATAGCAGTAGAGCATTGAAATTTTCATAGTCAGTGTAGTCTATAGACGAAGCAAATGAGTGAAAACATACCATTGACTGAATACAGCCAAGTGTTCTTCGGGTATCAAATGAATAATGTGTCTTAAGGGAGCTAAAGGGTAGAAAACACCCTTGAATATAAAACACACCATCGCCCGCCATCCATTATACGGGAACTTTTTTAATATTGCACTCTTGAAATATACTTTTGTATTTATTTTTTTGGTTCATTTCTACTTTGTTGGCCCCCTCACTGTATTTAATGTGTGCAAGGCATTTCCATATTCTTTTCAGATGTTTAGAGAAATTTCTTTTACCTTATTTGAGGTAATACCAAGAAATTTCTTCAATTTCATTTGACCGAATAAAAATCGATTAAATTTCAAACGGTTATGAATTGAAATAAAAATTCTCCTTTTGTTCAAAAGAAAATTTTGTGTCTTATTGAAATTAATTCATTTTCCAGTTTGACCAATTTCGAAAATATTCATTCGCATTTCTGTCTTGTTGTTTCTATCAGTCTAAATGGGGGAAACGTAAACGATGTACACCATTAATATTGGTGATGTTGGCGAGTAAAAACATTAGATAGAATTTTCATGTTTTGTTTCATTTTTTATGTGCCCAGCATATTTGGATGTTCATTTGTTGTACAATCCCTCCATATCCATATCATGTGCCATTGCTAAATAGAAGTACCGTGTTGCCATAAATGAATCGAATGCAATTTTATGAATGGGATCCATATAATCTTCCTCTATATAATACACAATTTTTCAATCCTTGTTCCTGTTGAAATGCCTGTATGTGTTTATTGTGCCGATTTGAAATTGGATGAATGGGTACGTGATAGTCTCAATGATAAAAACACAAAACATGTGAATTAAGTCATATAATAAACGAACGAGAACCGATATAAAACATTTTTAATGTATTTTCGAGGCGAACAAAACATGAATAAAAAGAAGAAAATTGTTCACCCAAACACAGGATTTCCAATCAAATTTTCTTTAATGGAGTTACGAGTGCTCGTTAAGAGGGGAGACATTGATGAATCAATGGATTATGGTTTCTCCCACATCTTTACTGTATTCATACGAAATATAATGTGCGTTGCTAAGAGCTGATATAACTAATAATTATCTTTTAACTTTGACTTTACCTTTTAAAATCATATTGAATTGGAATCCATTTTGAATGCATCGAACAAATAATTTTTAAATAAAAAAAATCTGCCGATGTACAAATGATTTGGAGGCATCAGCCCAGAATATCCCATAGAAGTTGAGTATTGGAAATAAAGTTTTACTTGTTTTTTTTGTTTTATAATTGACTTTCGTTATGCACATTCATGAGTTTTCTCTTGATCTGTCCTGGTGTACAATTCCAATTCATCAATGAGAAAAGTGATGAATTTTCGAAATATTTTTTTTATGCAGTTCTATGTAGTCATCCATTTCTGTTTAGTTATTGTGATAATGAGAACAGGCATTTGAAGAAGGCGTCCTCTAGCCCATTTGGAACCTTTGTTATCCACCTTGTACTCATCAGAAAAGAGATTACACACCAAAAAAAAAAAAAAGAGTTGAAATGTCTCTTATTTGAACAGAAATGAATAGATTTTTTCCTATTCAAAAATGGGTATGCCAGCCAACAAAGATGTAGGTTTTATGTCGTTCTATTAACATTTTCAGTTTTTCCCAAACAAGAATGGTACCGAGAGGAATATGTGTGTGTCTGTTTCATTCGAGAGATGGATTGAATCGAGAAAATGAACGGATGAAAAGAAAAATGAATTTAAAATTGAAAAAAAATAGTAAAAACGGGTATCCACATGGAATTCTATACAAACGAAATTCATTTCGTATCGAGTAAAGGAAACATAAAAGGAATAGGGAACAAAATATATTAAAGCAAAAATTTTCGTTTCTCATTTTTAAGCGCAAAAAAGCCTTCATTATTTCAATGGAGGTGGTATGATCCCGTTTTTCATTTTTTTTTTTCTTCATTTTCTTGTAGAATTTTCTAGTGATTTCACTTTGTATTTTAACATTGAAGTATACAGTATTTTCTCGTCGAGGTTTTCCATTGGTAACTGAATGAAGAACTTTAACCAGTTAAAATATTTTCCGAAAATATTCAGTTGGAATTGTATCGTTGGGTTTTGAAAAATATTGGTTAATATATTTCCTTTCATAATTTCAGTGCTTGAATCGATCAACTCTATACATTTGGTATTCAATTCAATGCTCTAGGACTTGTATTGCCATGGGATATAATTTGGATAGCTGTACTATTTGAATGCTTGAAGATTTTTATTTTTTGTTCTTGAATAAAATAAAGAATAAAAATTCGAATAAGGAATAAACCATAGAATGAGTAAAGACGTGCCATGATAAATACCAATGGATTGAAGAGAATCAACGGGAAACTAGAGAGTAGCGTGTTCAATGTGAACGATAGATGACGATGAATGAAAGAAAATTATTCGAATCTAGGAAAAGAATCATAAGAAGTTGATTTTTCTTCTTCCATTTTAATACTTCTATTTTTATTCATCTTTTATCCTGTATGCTGGTGGACTAACGAAATTGACGATGATGAGACCTGCATATAAGAGCTTTTTCTTGACCTATACCCGTATTTGAACTTGAATAGCAATTTAGAGGGTTTTGATTCTATACTTTTATGTTCTCATACTCCTAGTGAAAAGTCCATCCATATCACCCAATTTTGGACGCCTCCATACCAACTAAACCCCATCCTATGCGATACAACATTTCATTCTCTAATGGCATCACCGAATCCATCGGGGGAGTAGTTGAATTTCATTTTTGTGTACTTGTGATGGCGCAAAAATAAAAATCAAGTAGATGGAAGGGCAAACGAAGCAACAAAAAAAATGAAAAGTATAAAATACGAAAGCTGAGAAAAGTTTTCTACTTTTCATTTTAAAAATGGACGATACTGCTTGGTTATTATTGATGGATTTTCACAATACCAGTTTTTTTTATAATGCTTTTACCATTACTCTATGCTATCCATTTCTTGCCATTTTCTGTTCCCAATCTCGAGATGGATTTTCCAGACATTATATAAAATTTAATGGATTTTCAATTGACGCAAGAAATAAGATGGATATTTATTATATAAATTTCATTTCTTATCCATCGACCATCGGCTAGTTTCAATTTAATATGTCTAGTTTGCCATAATGGCTGTAAAATTCTTTATCGTATGAATTGGTAAATTCAAATCAATTCATTTGGCTATGATTTACCAAGATATTTTAATGATCCGTTCAATTTTTTTGTTCTTTAACGACTGAATGAGACACTTTGGAAAATTTGATTGGGATGTCTTTTTATCCGTTGACAGATTCATTTCGTTTTCGTACACCTGATAAATTCAATAACGATTTTTCAATGATTCAATTTACCAATACGATTGAATTGAGAAAACAGATATTAGAATTGCATTCACATTAGCCATATTAACGAATCATGAATTTATTGAATTAAAGAAAAGAAAATCTTATGAAAATCTCTTTGAATCTATCCACTTTAAGTGTATTGAACATTTCACTCTGATGTATACTTTTTTGGTCTCTGTTCATGCCTTTCTTGAAAATGGTTTCAACAAAAACTAACGTTGCGAAAATTTCATTCACGTTGTACATCCCCTTCATTTTCTTGGCCCATAAAGTTTCATAATTTTCATGCAATCCTTGATATTGTGCACAATTCAAAAACTTCATTGGTACGAAATGTCGTTGGCCAATAAAGTATCAAATATTTAATTTAGTCGGTCTGTCTGAGACGTTAAACTTTAAGTGTCTTGAAGTGATCTTCATTATCATTGGATTTTTATGAAATTCACATGATTTAATGAAATTCACATTTTCCAGCGATCAGTGAAAAATGATTAAGATCGGTCTACTATAACCGAAGTTATCAATGGAAATACTTTAATTTAAATTTAAGGAAAATTCATCACAAATATTTGGTACATTATGAGGCGACCGCACCATAATATTCCATATTTTCCATCCAACTTACCCTATGTAATGAGAAATTCAATATTTAATGGGGTTACTTTTTCTTGCTTATCTGAAATAGCATGCAGCCCTGGCACAGTGGTGTATTATATTGCGTCCTCATCGTATATTTCAGTTCGGGTACTGTATTCACTATACACCATCGTTGCCCGTTATACGATGTACATATCCTATATATTATGGAGGCAACAGCAACAACAGCATAGCACAGAGTATAGAGAATATAAAAAAAAAATAAAAGAATAAAGTTCTCTTATGGTGGAAAAGCAATAGCATAACACTCATAGCAGCGCATAGATATAACGAAGATGGGGGTGTTGTACGCTTCATACTGTTCGGGATTTCAACTGTGTGCTATGCCCGTTATATGCCAAAGAGATATAGTGGAAATAACTAGCATTGAACCATCTACCATCTCAGAGTTATACAGTTTTCCCTTGAATATCTCATTCCAATAAATATTTTGTACCAAAAAAAAACCGGGGGTATTTCTAACCGATCAGAATAGAATGAAGAATGTACCGTATACTGGGTAGGGTGGTTTTTGTGTGTTATGTGTGTGGGGAGGTTTGGTTATGTTGCTTTTCTCTGTATAACTTTTCTATATAATTTCTGTATTTTTTTTTTTCATTTTATCATTCTGTTGTGCTGTGCTGCCTTTAACTTGAATGGTTTTCCTTCTTCATTTCAGTTTTGAATTTTGTATGGCGCACATTCACTGCCACATACAATACACTTGGTTGCGTATATAATATGGATCTTCTATTGAATTGAATGGAAATGGGTATTCAGTTTTTCCTCACATCATATGCCTGGCCATACGTACCACAGTGTACCAGAGTAAATCCTGTGTGAGTGAGAGAAAATGATTGGGTGGCCAAAAACCAGTCAGCACATATTCGAAAGCAAAAAGAGTTTTTCTGAATTTTTCCTTTTTTCTTTTTTTATTTTCATTTTGGCATCAACACAGTACCGATCATTTAAAGTATGAAAATCGTATTGAAATACTGAATGGTGAGATATTTCGTTTGCGATAATATTGAAGAAGATTCTAAAACTCATATCAGTGTTGTGTTTCGTATTTTTTTTTTTTTATATAATTCGTTCATATTCTTCATGTAGCGCACCCTTCCGTATACAATTCATGTGTTTTCTACCTTTTCAACGGGGTAAAAAAAATGTTTTCCATCGTGTGTTGAATTCTATGGGGTTTTTATTTTCACCTATTCCACTGATGTTGGTTGCTTTCACATCAAGTTAACATATACCATTTCAATAGAGAAAACGACGGTGTTGAATACGAGAAACAAAAAATAAAGAATAACTTTACTAAGTTCATTTGAATCGTTCATATATGAAGACGAATAATTTCAAATGAATTTTCTTTTAAGGAAAATAAGAAAAGTAAGAATACCGTCTTACCCGTGCGATAAGGAATCCGTTGAATACGTAAAATTTTACATTTATGTATACGCATTTTCAGCATAGAACATTAAAATATTTTCTTTCTTTTTCAGTTTTATTTTAACATTTTCTAGTTACTAGGACTTTTTTGTTTTCCTGTAGTCAAATATCTCTTCAATTCATTGGGTATATTTTCGTTGAACATGTAAAATAAAATGAATGGATATTGTTGGATGATGGGCTATATGATATGGATATCCGTTTTCATTTCATTCGGATAACGTTTCCAACTGTAACGGATTCATCTTTTGTATTCTCTTAGAATTTTTATTTTTTTTTTTTGCATCATTTTGGTTGGGAAAAACTTGCTATTGGATTACTTGTGTAAAACAGAACAATACCATGTACCATATCCATATATATATTCGTCACACACACGGTTCTCTATGTTCATAGGAAAATGAATTGGTTTTTCGTACATCACAGCATAAGTTGGTGGGTAGTGGGAAAAACTTAAAGGTGAAAACTATGCACCATTTTAAAACCGAGAATTTTCTGCCATGTAATGGTTGATGAGAACCCGAAAAAAAAACAGTGGAATAAATGAAAAACGGTTTTCTATATTAACCTTTTTATTTCTTCGTCATCATCTGACTGTACTTACCTTAGCTGATCTATTCGGTGGATAGATTTTGAAGCAATGCGGTGATTCCTCAGACTGCTCAGGGATAAAATTCTTTAGTGAAAATCCCAAAAATGCTTTACGGAATATTTTTGATGATACTTGCTTGGGGTCGCTACACAGTCCCCAATATCAAACACTTAACTCGTTTTTACCACTCAGTAGATAGAGAGTGGCACATGGATAAAACCCAACAACTAGCCAGAAAAACACAAAAGTTGAAAATAGAAACGATATTTTCTAATCCATTGCTGTTAAGAAGGATACGAGTTGAGTGTTGAGAAACATTTTTTTTTCTTTTCTGTTGAGGTAATACCAGGCGACCACTCATACTCATACCCAATTGGAGTGTTAAATATATGCGGCATTTAGAAGATTTGTGTATTGGGAAAAATGTATTTTCCTTCTGGTGTACTATTTTAAAGGGATGCTGGATGACTGCCTGCTTCTGTTTTATACATGGAATGTTAACATTCACATTCTATTATTAATTTTCCGCATGCTGTTGTATTTTTTTTTTTGTGAATAAAATGAGGAAAATAGTAAAACGGTGTATGTAATTATCAATGTGTGTATGGCTTTTGGAATTGAAAATATGATGGTATACCGAAAGTGTACTGGGAAATATTTTCTCATTTATACTGCAGCACTCTGTAGAATGTTGAATTTTATGGGGCGTTGAAGGGAGCTGTACCAGCATGAAAAGTTTTCATTAAAGTTCGTTCAAATACAACAACCATATACGGACTGAATTGTGTAAAAAATATAACAGAATATTATACATCCCAGTGACGATAGATAAACTGAAATTGGAATGGTGAATTTTTCACCGAATATTCAATATACACTGATCCGTTGATTTACCCATTTTTCCATCTAATTTCCATTGTTAATTAGAATGAATTTTCATTTTTAATTTCCTCTCAATGAATTCCATTCTGTTCGGAGGGTTTTTTCACATTCCTTTTTTAAATTTGTTGTTTTGCTATCATTCAGTATCTTTCCCCCCTTTGTGTATAACTAATAATGTATATTGGTTCTATATCTAATCGTTGCAAATGATTGAAAAATTTAGTTTTTCGTTTAACAAAATCGACTGAAAATCGAATGGAAAATGAAAACAGAAACAAGATGAAAAATCGAAAAAAACGAATGGTGTTATCATGTAACACTAATGAATACCATCAATTTTATATTTACACTGTAATACCCTTATTGATATCCATATTGTTCTCGTGTCCTGTTTTCGTTGTTTTTATTTGGCTTTAACTTCATTTTTAAATAAAGGCAATCTCTCAATCCCTTAAATTCATGTGTCCCAGGTGAAACTTATTGACTGATTTATAATAAAAAATTATATTCATGTATTACGTGAAATGTTTAATCGATATCCACTTTATAGAATGCACTAAAATAAAAGAGAAACATTATAATAATTTCATCCATTTATAATGATTGTATGCGTTGTTCTGTTTCGTTGAATAATAATTTTCTGCACAATGTCAGTTTTATTGAATTTTTATATCCGTTTAAAGGGAGTTTACCTCATAAATGAATATTACAAGAGTTACCGGCTGCCAATAATTACAGAATGTGTTAATTTCTACCTGTTTTTATTAAATGAACATTTTTCCTGACTGTTTAACGGTGAATTGCACATTTGGAAGTCTATCAAAAAAAAAAAACTGTCCATTAACTGCACCTTTAAATGCCTGTTTCCGGTAATTGATCAAAAATAAAACTTTTGTATTTCACACTTTTCATTCAATTTGATTAAAATGAAAGGTGTATTAGACACGTTGGTTTTTATTTTGTTACAACAATCCACAACGAAAGTGCAAATTTTTGTTATTTTCATTTCAATATGAATAGAATATAAAAATAGAACGTTTATGAATGAACAAAACAGAAGAATAAAATAGATCGTTGTAATATTCAATTCAATTCCATATATATCTCAGGTTTTATCTACTGAATTATGGTTGACTTTATTCAATGCAATCTACTTTTGTGTGTCGATATCCTTTTATATTGTCATTTACCTTAAGCGCTATCCATTTTGATTTTGAATAGAAAATCTGTATACAACTGAAGACTACGGAAAATGTCAAAATTTATAGATTTCATATTTCAATCGAAGAGATTTCGATTTATGGTAACAGTCATGTATAGAAAATTTTTATTCATCCATATGATCTTTACTATGTCTTCGTATTGCTTTCGTATAAATTCATTGTTGAACTGAGTTATACTTATTCCTTTTTGTTTTATATCCCTTAAAGTGGCGTTTTGAACTTGACATGGGTCAAAATTGTTATGTTTTTTATTTATATATTCAACCGAAATAAATTCATCTATTGAATTTTCAGTGTACTAAGAAAATGGTAGCATAAAGACGATGGTTTCAATAAAAATGATACGATTGTGAATAGTTTTCATTTCTTATTTTTTTTATTTCATTGGGATTTCTATTTAATATGTGACTTTGTTAAGGATACAGTATTTTCATATTGGATTTTCTTTATGTTAAATCATGGATATTATGGATAAAAATTCAACGACAAGTTATGTGATAGTTGAGAGAACATAAAAAAACGACATCGTAAGTAAAAGGCAAAGAAGTGAGAAATAATATTCATAATGTTGAATCTTAAATGATGCATTTAGTCCCTTGAGTCTGATCCTTTTTTTTATTTTTGTGAGTTCAAATGCTTTTATCGTTTTCAATGATGAGGTTGGCCTTATAACTGGAATCAATGATCACTGTGTCATTTTGATTTCTATTTTTTCTTATTTTATTTCTTTAAACTTCTAATAATTGTTCAAAGAGTGAGAAAGAAGAAAGTCTAATGAAGTATCGCAGCCCAAAATTTTAAAGATTCCTTGAAGGTTTATTATTTGGACCAGCACAGAATATATTGAATGGATTTAATGATTGTAATTGATCGTTTTCATACCAATTCTTGGAATCAATTCAACCGTTTGAATCGTTTCACAGTTTGGGATTTTTAGGATATTTGATGTTTAATTGTATTGGGTCAATTAGAAGTTAAGTGGTTTTAATTTTCAGTGGAGTACATCTGAATGGGTAGCAGGTATGAATGCACTGAACAGATTCCAAAATTTAGTTAATAATTCAGTAGAATCCACTTGAACAGAATTTAAATGAGAATGTTCAACATCAACGGAAATTCGATAATTTATGCTAAACATATCGATGGATTTTATGTTTAAACGTTATTCATCCTAAAATATTATACAACGGGTCTAAAGTTCATATCGGTGAGAAAATATCGAAGCCGTTTGATCAATTTTATTACTTTAATTGCCTGTGAATCCTTGGAATTGGGATACAATACGATAAATGTTAAGAATAAAAGTTTTTTTCTGTTTATGAATCCTCGGTGTATCAGGAACTCTTAAAGATTCGGTAAACATGAAACGATTGATTTGATGTTTTGACTTATAACGGCCTGTATAGTACCATTCAAATGCTCATATAGCACATCATTTTTGCTCAACATTGTATCATGTTTATTGCTTTATAATCATCATATTGTTGAATTATGAAATACCTAATAGCAATAAAAACGTAACGAAACATCAACAAAGAATCAATTTGAATGAAACTAAAAGTAACTGCAAAACAAAATGAACATAAGAACACGAAGTGATGAATAAGAAAAAAATAATAAATGTAACACAATTCACCAATTTACGTATCCTTTTTTCTTATACAATTGAGGTGAAAACATTAAACGATCATTTGCCGATAAAATTCACTGGAATTCCAAAGGATCCAATGCAATTTGGTTGATTACTTAATGTCAATTGGAATGCAATCGTTGAGATGCCAAGAAGATGCCCTTCGAAAAGGTAATAATTAACATGACAAGTCAATTGTTTAATTGATTGAAAAATTATCGTATCAGTTTTGTTTCCAACGCAAAATTCATTTATCGGATAATTTGTCGAATTAATTCTTTTTTGTTCATTTGACATACAAGAAGAATATTTCAATGCCGTCTGTTACCGTTTTGTTTTATTAAATTCTGGTTTTAATACGAAACCAATCCTTTTTTTATGAAACAGTAATTTTCATCTGCAATATGTCAATCAAAGAGGCGAAACCATGAGACTATGATAAGTTAAATACTACATAAAGTGTGTGGCAGAATACTCCATTTGGCAGTCCATTTTTTACTCGTAGTATTCGCCTTTTTTATATGATGGTTTCAAATGAAATGGGAATTTCATGCTGTTCATATTTTTTTCATATGTCGATTTAGTGGCGGGGATTATAGAAAGAAAGAAAAAAAATGCAGCAGCATTGCTGTTTAATTCACTTGATATACCGGTGCATTTGCATACGGCAAATAGAGACAGGTGGATGATGATGACCGAGCGTACGATTGAACTTGAACTATGACTGATGCGACTTTGCATTTTTGTTGTTGCTGTCATTCTGTATCTCTCGTCATACTTCAATCTTGCCATTTCATCAGAATAAAGAGCTTTTACTATGCAATTGTAGAGTAATTTGATGTATATTTCGTGGAATTCATCTGGCGTTCTTCAGTAGTAATCCACAATGTTGAATGGTGATGTAACCAACATATAAAAGAGCACAGATTTTTTTTTCTATCATTTGCGTGTATTTTTTGTTAATGTTTCAAATGATACAGAAGAGTGAGAGTGCTGAACAGAGCAACAGAATACAATGATGCAGTATATCATTGCATTTAAATTTCCTATTCGGATTTCCTAGCCGCCCTATTTAGCATGCAATGTGTCATCGGATTCGAATAGAATCAGAGTATTGCATTTGTTTCTGTATTGTAGCTCGATGGAAGCTTCCATCCCATTGAAACTGGATGAAGAATAAATCTTTTACCGATAACTAAAAATCACAATTTTACACATTCGACAATTGAATTTAATAAAAAAACAAAATATCACGGCCTATTGAACGATGGATTTTAAATTAAATCAAGAAAAAAGGAATGTTCAAATATGAATGAAATGATGTTCTACAATGATAAGCTTGTGTTGAAAGCGATCATCATTTCTGTTATCGCGAATTATTTTTATCTCGTTGCGTGTATTTGTGGATTCATATCAAGGACATGTAGAGAAATCGTGAATTTTTATTTACTTCAATTTCAGTGTTGATTTTCAACGGTTTTTTTTTTGGTCAGTTTTGGAATGAAAAAAAATTCGAGGTGAAAGGAAAAGTGCCATCAGGCTGAATAATACAACTACCACCCGGTGTCCATGTCAACACTTGAAGTATACAGGAGTGTTTAATGGAGCCTCGTTGGGGATGAATGTCGAACTCTTGCCATTCAGAGGACATAAAAATGAATGGAAATAAAACACAACATTTTATTCTCAACGGATATGCTGTGGTATGCAATTCTCTATGATTTTTCTTCTATTCTATTTGTTCATTTTACAGCTCATTCCAATGGTTTTTTTTTATTTAATATTTTTCTGTTTTATTCAGTTAATTTTTTGTTTTGTTTTTGTTTTGGTTTTAGAATTTATATAAAACATTGTAAACTTTATGAATATGATATGTTTTATATGTTCAGTATATTATTTTATATGATCCGGTCATATGGATAAAAGTATGTTAACAGGGTGGAAAAATGTTGCAGTTTTCATGTGATATGTTATTGCGATTGTTGATGTCTTTCTTCTCTTTTAAATTTTCATGTTAGATGCGATTGTTTAGTGTTTTTTTTATTTTGTACATTATGGCTACAGAAGATTGTTCAACGCCGCTTAAGGATGAGTATATGAATATGTTGAATATCATTTTGTCTTTTTACGATCATGATATTGTCGGTAATTTTAGAGAATATTTTCTGTTGTTTTTATTCTTTTATTTTTATTCCATTTCGTTGTGTTATGCCATCATGTGTGTTTCATGGTTAGAAATTGAAGAATCTGAATATCCCTTTTTTGGCCCAATAAATTGGCTATTATTCAACCTTAAACACCACCAGAATGGTATACATTCACTGTTATATTCACTCAATTCTGTTCCCTATTTTTTTTTTTTGCTGTTTGTTTCATTTCAATGTTTAAGTTCTTTCAATGTCTGCATTGTATTGACTATCAAGTGTATTTGTGCCAAAAAAGCATAAGGATAAAAAAGAAATCATAGAATATTTGTTTACATACTTTCATTTCTGATGTGTTTTTTATTGTTTCAGGGTTACCGCGTAACGAATTTTTAAGACGACCAGACAAAGCGGTCCTGGATCAATAAAGGAATGCTTTGTGTATTTGTTTTTTTTTTTTATGATTTTCGTTTTCTACTTATGTCAGATGCTGTGTACAAAACGTAACACCATTAATTTTGTATTACCGAATTGTTCGTAACTTTTAGCACTTTAATTTCCTTTCTCAATTAATTATTTAGTTTATAAATTCAAATGTGAAAAAAGAGAACTTTAATATTATTTAATATGCTTAATGTTGACTTTAGTTGAATACATTTTGTTCCCAATAATCAATTGTGAAATATGAAAAGGAGTTGGGTAGTTCCCCTCCTCCTCCAATACCCCTCGGGTTGGGATAATGCTAACGCATTCAATTATACTTCAATATTCAATGAAGTGTTGGATCCAACATTATTTTCCCGTAAAACTATTCATTACTCGTATCTGGATCTATTGAGCAACATTTTCACTAAAAATAAAAAGAAACAAGGCACTCCAAATATTGCATACCCAAACATTTTGTTCAACACGATAATTTAATGAGATATTTTTGTTATCATATTCATATTTTGTTTTATGATCATCAATGCATACATAACTAACAAGAGTATAAAGTAATGGTTGGTTTCCTATATTTTTACAATTATCAGCAAAAATTAACAGTTTCATATTAATGGAATATTCAAAAACGATTAAAGTTAACTGATTCTCTTTTGACTGTTATGGTCATGAATATGATTATCCATTGGTCTATTGATAATGGACTTCTGATGGCTTTTCAAGCTAATGCTTTTTTAATGCTGACTAGAATTCATTAAATTACTGACAATCAGTTTGTTCTCTCATACTCATCATCTAGAAAATTCTTGTTCGACTTTACAGTTTTCAATGGACACAAGTTTAAATTTTCACTGAAACAAAATTTATTGTAAAATTTAAGTTCAGCTTTAAAATTGAATCATCGAGAGAAAAGCACTAGCCAAACACATTTGGTTTGATATTCATAATTTATGTGAATTTTCATGTAATGCACAAAATTTTTTTTTCTGTTTTTTTTTCAATTCATTTTAATGTTAAACCAGCCGGTGGGCTTTTGTTTTTTTTATTTATTCATTTTCCCTGTATTCATTTTGGATTTTTAGCTGGAATTTTGCAGTTTCCTCTACGTATTCATTACACATAGTGATTGAATTTGGAATGGTTTAATATATGGAAAGAGTGTGAAACACCTCATACACAATGTACACTAGTTTTTCGGTAGGAAGTTCATCATTGGGCTGCCCAAAAATCCAGAAAGGTTGACGTCCGTTTTTGAGGTGGTGGGTGGAAAGAGGTGGAGGCGATTTTATGGAAAATGTTATATATTTTGTAATAAATTAAAATAATGCATTTTGCATTCGGTTATGGTGAATTTGATCTGAAATGGGTAGAAGGAAATTCATCTCATACCAAATTGAGCTTTAAACCATACGAGTTTCATAATGCGTCAGGTGGTGGTGTTCAAATATTATCCAGAATAATAGTTTATTGTGGGTGGTATTATATAATCACATCCAGTGGGTGAATACAAAAGATTACTGAAGAATGGGTGAGAAATATTCATAATTTCAATCAATATTCTGTTTTCACCATTACAGAGAAAATAATATTTCGTATTAAAGGGAATTAGAGTTAGTAGAAAATATACCATCAGAGTGTGGAAGTTTACAACATCTAAGGATTACTGAATAACTCTTTTGGTTCTATTACACAACCCCAGTATGATCTACATAAGGAATATCTTAAATTTTCCATAACTGATATGCACCATTCATTTTTAGGATTTTATTTAATAGAAATGAAATAGGAAAACTTTAATTCAACATATCCAGCATAAGCTTATCGACACATTAAACTATAATTTCATTTAATTTTTAATTCTACATTTTATTTTATTTTTTGTTAGTTCAATCTCATACAAGTATATGTTATTACTCTGGTTAGCTTTTTGCCATTGGTTTGATCATGTTGTGGTTTGGGTTAATTTATGTTATGTACTTTAACTGTACCATACACAATTTAATATCTGGTGCATAGGGAATCCATTTTTTCCCCCACAATTCAGAAATAAAAAAAAAAAACAGCTCCATTTTGGAGTGATAAAAAAGAATTAAATTCAAATGAATCGGAGGAATGAAAATAAAAAAACATAAAATGTTCTGAATTGACAATTTTGCATATCAATGTTTTGGTATGCACTTGAATTATGTGCTGAAAAATTTTGTGTATTGGTTTGAAGTAGTTGTTCGCTAATGGTGAATACAACTACCATTTTTATTCCATGTGACGATTTTTTANAAAAAAGAATTAAATTCAAATGAATCAGAGGAATGAAAATAAAAAAACATAAAATGTTCTGAATTGACAATTTTGCATATCAATGTTTTGGTATGCACTTGAATTATGTGCTGAAAAATTTTGTGTATTGGTTTGAAGTAGTTGTTCGCTAATGGTGAATACAACTACCATTTTTATTCCATGTGACGATTTTTTAGTTGAAGTTTGTTTTATTATCAATTGTTTTTTTGCTGCTGCCATTTCATTTCAATTTATCTGGACTGTATGATGACATATTTGTTATGCATTTTATGCAATTCATGCGTTTGCAAATGACAGTGTGCGTAAAGGAGTAATTTGTGTGTATGAAATCATTTTTTACGTTTTGCTATAAATTGAAAAAAAAAATTAATAGTTAAATGAACGGATAATTTATTGAATATGGATACGATGGGTTTGATAAAAATTATACCTGGGATTTAGTATAGGATTTGGCCATCGGTCTTTTTAAAGTTTCAGTATATCATTGTGATGGACTTGAATGTGTGGCATTGTATGTTGCATGTTAACCCATTTGAATCTGATTTTAAAATTCCTGTTAGTCAATCGGGAAACTTGATCATAATTCTAGGCTAAACTTACCAGTAATTATCTTGTTATCTTTGATTGATACCAATTTGGTTGTTATTCTGTTGCGAGCAATCACAGTTTCTAATCAAATTCTGGGAATTCATTTTAAAATAATAAAATTGGCTTACTGTTTTTGTCAGTATCTGTAATTAAACTTGTGAGTTGGATGGATGATTTTTAATTCTAGTTTTTCAGTGTAAAATTACAGAATCATAAGTCATATTTAAGTGTGTTTCTTAATATTCGATTATTGTTAATCAGTTTTCCGGGAAACTTCCTTGAATATCGTTTTAAAAACTAATGCGATCAATTGCACATTAACATGAAAATCTGTTGGAGAAAAACTCGTTGGTTACATGATATATTGTCTAAATTTCATAATTAAGTTCGTTTAGTTTAGTAAGAAGTAACGCTAAATTGTAGTAAAATTGTGAAAAAGATCCATATTGAAGGTTTTAATGATAAGAATGTCGTATTCTTTCGAATCTTTCGTTTGAATTGTGCAGTGTGCACGTGAACTGCAGCTATGTTTATGAAAGCTTATGTCGATTGGAACATGAAACACGATTCCATACAAATTCAATGCAGCTTTCAACCAACTCCAATATCCAAATGAATTAAATTCACGCGAAAATCATTTAAATTATGTGATGATCTGCTTTTTAGCAAGTTGATCTCTTTTACTACAATAAAAGGAATTTAATTAATTTATATTTAACAAGGTTTAATCATCTTTAATACGGACACTACTTTCCCTTTGGCAACAATTTCAAAAAAGTTCAATTGTTCACATATTGCCAATTTTTGAAAACATCAAGAGACATGAATAAGAGGAATGAAATGAAAAGATTATAAAATGTTAAATTCGAATATTTAAAAAGTTACATTTGAATTTTCACAAATTATATTTGATATTCGGAGGTGCGGAGGTGCGAGAGAACATGGAGGAGCTCGGACTCACGGACGAGGACCCCATGAGAAGAACGAGGTGGCGACTGGACGTGGGAAGACTCGGAAGAGTGTGAACATAGATAGATAGATATTTGATATTCAAACGACGTTGGTTACATGGTTTTTGCAACGGAATTTCAATACCATCTGGAAATCACTTGATTCTTCTCATTCCCATCACATTGTTAATACGTATTGGACACTATTTAACATTTTTCGCTATTTCAATTTAATTAACACACTAATTTTTAATATTCAATTTAATTATATATATATCACGGTCGCATCCATTCGGTAAAATATATTTCACGAAGCGACATCTATGTGTGAGTTTAGTAACGATTAGACATAACTTATTGTCTATAACTATATTTCGGCGCATCAGTTTTTCATTCGAATGTGAAATTGTTTGTGAATTATAATTTATTAATTATTTTGAAATGTGCATCCACGTTCACCGATATTTCATTCTTTTATTCTTTTTATTTTCGTATGCATAAATTATATTTGTTAAATTTAAAATATCGAATAATTTACAATTTATTCCCATCCTATTTCAAACCAACCGGAGTATGGAAGTGTGAACACCAAGTTTCGTATTTTTAAAATATGTAACACCATTTTATTTCATAAATGTGGTGTTTAAGAGCCGATGTGACTATTGGAAATTCAAATTCACTTGATTATAATTAAATAAAGATCATTTGAATTGATTAAATTTAGGAAAGTGTGGCAGTTTTGTATGGAAATCGCTTCGTCGTGTTGATCAGAAAGTGTTGATTGAAATTGCTTTCATCGGCAAAACGCATAGTATATTGATACGAGGTGGATGAAAAAAATTCGTCCGACGAATTTATGGCATTGAGAACAAATGAGAAGCCTGGCATATATCGACTCGAAATATTATATTGCCTTTTTCTATCATTGTGATTTTTATATAAAATTTATTGCACATATTGATTGTAACATTGTTTGGTTAAGCTAAAGTTGTGTGTTAAATAATCAATTTTTCAATGAAATCAATATGTTGGATCCTAATTTCCTTGATTTACCGGCCGTATAATACTATAATAGTGTGGAATAGTTGTGTGGTGGTAATTAAATTACATTCAATAATTGGTAATAATTGTACTTCACGATCAATCGGGCCGATGGACAATCCGGAACAGATGCTCCAATCATTTAATGAATCAAAACGCCGATTGCGTTAGACCTCCAATGGGCTTCTTCGAAACTTGTTAAACGATTCATGAAAATAAACTTGGCTTCAAATCATATGATAGATTCATTGAAACTTCTTCGTTCTACGATTATGTTCACCTATTAGTTCGGTGAGAAAGTAGCCGCCACTATCCGTTTACGTTTGATTATTCATTAGCGTGAAAATCTTTTGGAGGAAAACTTGAATCGTACTTGATGCTGAGCTGTGTACTTCATGCTTCGATTTAAAACTCATGCCGATCGACGATGCAAATTGAAGGTATTCAACGACAATAGAGTAACATTATCTTCAAGATTATGGATGTCGCGTAAGTCACTACAACAAGTTGTAGCGATTTATTTTTAGGAGATTTTGTCTCTGACGTTAGTAGCGGGACTCCGTTTGAGATTTACGTTGAATAACAAAATGTGATATTTATGACATTAAACACAAGATATTTTGCCTTTTTGTTATTAACGATTGGTGGCATGTTCAAAGCGTCTGAAATACTCAAAAGCGATTTCATTCCATCCCACGCGAATATTGCAAGTCTAATCAAATGTTTGGTTTCACCCTTCTGGTAGCCTAATGCGATGGAGCTATATTTTCTTAACACGAGTCGTTTGATAAGAATTATAACATCTTAATAGCCGTTTATACGATATACAGTATATGCTATTATGATATCCAGAGATGACATCAATTTGTATGTTCTAATTTTAAAGGCGACCAACCACTTGTAGTCTACGGTTCATTATTGTATTTAAAACCATAATGTCTTATTAGTAGACGTAATCGCTCCATCATGTGTCGTTTTAAAAGTCCAGAATGGAAGCACATTGAATGCAAACGAATTACTCAAAACGTTCCACAGCTGACGAAATGAAAAAATGCAGATGATGTCAGAGTTTTCATATTGTTTCATTGAATTGGAGAAAACAGCACGATTATGAGCACCTAATACAAATGAGTTTATATTACTTCACAGTTAGACGTTACCTAAGACCTGTAATAGTGTATAAGTGATTACGACGATATAAACCATTCGCTATTATGGTATTTAAGACCGGAAAACAGTCGCATAAGTAGAGTGACGAATTCGACTACCGTAGAGTAACTTTTACTCGGTGTCGGTTATTCCATTATAAGTCACTCTTGAACGAGATTGAAGAATTATAAACTGTTTCTCGCATTCTTAAGATTCCATTCAATGTTTTAGTCGCTTTAAGGAATGCGTTTGAAAGATATTGCGGATTACAGGCAGCATGGTTCTGTACGCCTGATGGCATTGAATTTCACTTTCTTTGAAATTGATGTCAATTGAGCAACAAAATGTCGTATAAGTCCCTTAAATGTTGAACATTATACACTATTGTCATATTAAGCGATGGACTTATTTGAATGTCCAAATTTTTTACGCGACAACATGTTGTCGCGTGTAACTTATTCTCATTCTACCAACAACACATCACAAGCGTAGTTTGCGTTAACATAATATCTTATTCGTTGAATGAATGCAGTAACTTGATGTCGCTTTTCTATTAACTTTTGGTACTTTGATGAATGCTTTTGTAGATTTCTAAACGTTTTCACATATTCGTATGGAGAAAACGATTGAAACATTTGGCGGTAGATTGGCAGCACGATTCTGGGCCCCTGATGTTAAAAAGTAATATTTTCTTTCCGTTGAGTAATAAAACATATTAAAGTCCTTGACATGGTAAATATTATACACCATTATAATTATTAGGAATCTATCGATCATGAATGTTCAAAATAAAAACGCGAAAACTTTGTACCGCGTATAACTTTACCCGGATTCCACTAACAATGTTTCAAGTTTGAGTTGCGTTTAAGGTCGCGTTGAATACCATAAGAACTTATTTGTAGAATCAGTCGTGGGACTATATACCGGTTTATGATTACACGGAGTGATAGCACATTCAAAGTCACTGAACATTCCGAAACAATCAACGGATGACGAATTTCTATCTCCGTTTTCTGAGTGAATGGAGAAATCGTCTTCGTAATTCTGAAGACCTAATACAAGTGAGTTTATATTTCTGCAAAGTGAGGATTTAACAGAGAATCGTACTGGTTTATAATTGTTTAACACGATCAGATACACTCGCTGTTGTAGAATTCCATTATCATCCATGTTTGGGTCATATTTGACCCGATTTAAAATCAGTCGGGACTTGATGACGTCAATATCATTCGCACAGAATTTGGTTAGTACCTCAACAGATGGCACCGCCATAGAAAGCCAAATAGTGAATTTTGCCTTCTAATTTTATGGTCGCCCGGTAGAAAAGCGTTGTATGTTTTTCGTGGCCATTGAAATAATGCCACCGTTTTCTACTGACATCAACGGTTGGTTTCTTTCATCGTTTCGCTTCATGTGATGAATTTAATCGGTACTTTGGGGCAGTTTATCGTTTAGACCAGAGGTTCCTAAACTTTTTTGTGTCGTAGACCTCTTGCCATGTGATTAGGTTTTGGGTAGACCTTCCACTTACCTGATATTGATTATCAGGACTCAGATTGATTACAGTAGTCCCCCATTTTCATTTCATGGAATGGGGGAACCAATTTTTTTTTTTTCGTTGACGTTTTTTCGTTTCGTTCCTTGCAAGCTATCGATATTGACCATTTTAGATATCACTGATTTAGACTAAATAAAATTCTTGAAATATGCAGTACCTGAAAAGTAAAGAGCTCGACGACTAAATTAAAGAACGTCACCGTGTTAGTTTTATTCAATAATATTAACATTTTATTTTC
Source organism: Coboldia fuscipes (assembly GCA_001014335.1). Classification (NCBI taxonomy): domain Eukaryota; kingdom Metazoa; phylum Arthropoda; class Insecta; order Diptera; family Scatopsidae; genus Coboldia; species Coboldia fuscipes. Next base: position 99,338 of record JXOR01000190.1, read on the forward strand.
GAATTAACTATGCACACAATAAATCAGCGACCCATTTCACATTACAACATAATCGAATCTTAATAATATTAAATAGATTTATAATTAATTAAGTATTCAATTCTTTGTCATTCATATCAGTTAATTGTGTTTTCATTTCAAAAATTAAATTCCACAAAAGAAAAACACAAATTTCACGTATGAATAATAAATGTTTTGTTGACATTTTCTTATGATTTTTAAGGATGTAAATGGGCATTTAACATTAATGAACAATTTTATGCTGTAATACTAACAGAATCGTTCAATGATTTTCTTCAATTATTTCTCATTTTTTGGAGTATATCTTAAGGGTTTGCTGTTTTGTCTTCTCTAACATTATTATTTCTTTTATTAAATTTATATTCTCTGGTATAGAAGCACTTAAATCTATGCAATTGTAAAGTGAAAAAAAAATTGATTTCTATTTTCTTAATGAACAAATTGAAGTTAACAATTTCTTTTTTTAAAATGTGTTACAGAGTATGGCGCATAAAATTAATGGCAATCATTGGATAATGATAAAATTAACAATTGATAATAGAGAAGAGGATTTTATATTTGAATATGATTTTCTTTTGTGTAATATCGATTAAGAGGAATGGTGTAAATTAGATATTTGTTAGGGGAAAAAACAATTTGAGTCTTGTATTCATTCCGCATTTTGGATATTCTTTGACTAATATTCTTTAAATATGAAATTTAATTATTTGTTATCAGTTAAATTGTGTTTTTGGTTGTTCCTAAACATCATTGGTTGTATTGAATGTATCATTGGATATTCTCAATTAGAATCCATTTTAACTATGATAGTAAACTGTAAACTTAACATTATACCTCCATTAATACCATTCAACTTATACAACTTATTCATCTGTTTATAGGTTTTCTTCATTTATCATTTATCATTTTTCTTTTTTAAATTGTTATTAATATAAATTTATTACATTATAATTCTTATAAATATGTTTTTCATCTTTTTTTTTTTTATTTTTTTATAATTCTTGTCATATAATAAATGTAGGTATTCTTCTCTTTTTTTTTATTATATATAATAATATGCGATATGTTTATTATAACATGAATTTATAGAAATGAGAATATGTTTTTTATTTATTCATTTATTAATTAATTTAATCATTTTTTTTTAATTTCTAGATTTTCATGTTTATCTTATGGATTAGAATAAATTGTTCAACGGTTTTGCGATGAATGTTTTATGATTTTACATAAATTACTTGTATATCGAATTTTACTAAGAGTCCATTTACTATGTAATTATGTTTATTATCTGTTTTGTGTTATCGTACGATGTGTATGATTAACTATTAAGATTACTTGATGATCATTGTCAATCAAGAGACATATTCATGATAAGTAATCAGGAAAGGATTTATTATGAATCAAAATTAATGATCAGTACAAAGAATTCGTTTGAATAAATATTGCATACAATTGTTGTAGGTAAAATTATGGATTCAAAAGTGTAGTATATTGGTAATTGGTTTTCTTGTTTTTTTTTTTTTTTTTTTTCACTTAAATCATATTTATCAGCTACAATCCAAAGACGATTGATTTACAATTATCAACTAGTATCTGGTACTCAGTTTAGCTTAGATGAATTTAGACATTGTTAGCATTAATCCAATAAACTAATATCTATCTTTCGTAACTTGTAACTTATAAATGACTACAATTTACCATTTCACAAATGATTAATAAAACGGTTGTTTTTATTGATTATTTTGGTTGTTTTGTCAGTTACAAATTTCTTGTGTTTGTTGCATCAAATTACACATTTCTTTTCATTAAATCTTATAATTTAAATCCATTTAACATAATTATTATAATAAATAATAATTAGATTGTAATCATATAAATAGCATTGTATCATCAATTCTTCGTCTTAATTTTTTCTTTTTTATTTTGTATAACTGTTTAACGTTAATGTTCTTTTGTCCTTTAAGATTTCTCATTTAAATTATTACCAATTGTAAATATGTAACATATTAAAGTTAAATATTCATGACTAGGTAATTGTATTTGTTTTTTTTTTTTTTTTAATTTTAATTTTTTATTGATTTTTACTATCATTTTTGTTACTTAATTCAATCGATTTATATTTGAACACATCCAACTGTACTGATTACAATGAATTATATCCTAGAATGTATTCTATAGTATCAATTATTCTCATTATTTTTCTTATATAAACAATTCATTAATATGTTTTATGTTTAATCATAAATGAATAACAATTAATTTCCTTTTTATAATCATTTAATGATGATTAAACCTTTTTAAATGTAAATTTGTATAGAATTCATTTTATTTATATTTTTATTATTTTACTATAATTTATAATATAATATTGATGTCAGTATACAATTATAATAAATTCTAAATAGGATTATTTCATACTAAATTACTTTGAAACAATTAGATACTTTTTTATTAACTTTTTTTAATGTTTTCTTTTCAGTGGGGCCAGGGGGGCGAAAGGAGACGTTATTAAAAAGGAGAAGATATAGAGATCAAGGAGACAGTAGTTTGGTAATGTTTTCATTAAAATTAAGCATTTATGGTTGGCAGAATTACTTATTAGGAACACCATATGAATCGTGTGTGTCATTTAGGTCCAAATGTATTCAATACCATACACATATAAGAAAAAGGCGAAAAAACAGTATTTTTCACTTAAATTCTAATGCAAATAATTTCTGTTTTAATTTTGCATATCAACTATTTAGTCGTAAATACTAAATATCCTTATAGAAGATTTCTCAAAATATGGTCGAGACTTTTTATAGATTAATTATTTGTACAGAGATTTATAGTAATTCCTTCTTTTTTCTTTGTTTTTCTTTCGTTTAAAATTAAAATGAATTTTTGATATAAGAATTATTTGGTCTTTATGGTAAAGAATCGTTATTAAACTAAAGAATTTTATTTGTTACGTTTTCTATTTAATGAAAAACAGACAAAATAATACGAGTGTTATGAACAAGTAAGTTGAATAAATCAATCAGGTGCAGAACAAAATGTCAATCTATTTTGACTATTACAAAGATCAGTACAGGTGAACAGGAGAATTATGATGAGTGTCATAGTACTATTTACAAACTGATTACAGTGTAAGATTCTAAACAGTTACTAAATTATATTTTCAACTATTACTGTTAAAATCAACTACAATTTATAATAAAATCATTGAACTATGAAACAATAAATCGAATTGTTTCTATGAAAAATAAATTTTTCCTCAATGAATGGACTCATATGCAAGAATGATCATAATTTTCTATCAAATTTTTCCGTTTTTTAAATGTTTTCATTTCAAAAAATTTTTATTGTCTATAAAGAATTTCATTTTTTCCCATAAATTTCACACTAATTATGTAATAGAGATATAATTCAAATATATATAAATCGTTTCTTATGTATTTCTTCAAACGGATATTCTGGGTTTATAATACTGTGATTTTCTGATTGGGGGAGTATGTAATCTAATTGTTACTTTGCATGAATAAACTACATGTCATGATAGTTACTTTATTGATATGACATTAACGAAAGCTTTATAGAAATCAATCATTCCGAATCGAAGGAAAAATGATAATTTTGATGCGATTCCTATTTCATTTCATCATATAAAATTTGAACTAAAGGATTAAACTGGTTACTTTCATTTATCCGAAAATTTATAATCAGCTAATCTAATTCCTAGTCTTAATATTCTAATAAATTTATTTGGTATTCAATTTAAATATTTTATGTATGATACAATTTACTAACGGTCACGGTCACATTTTTAACTATACATTACATTCAATTATAAGACAACGTTCAATTTCTATTTAGTAATTCTCTTTTTTTGGTTAATTTTCATATCATGCAATGATTCATCTATCGTTTTTTGCTATTACGGTATTTACTTGATCACCTAGTATCCCGTTGATTATGATAATGTGTATCACATTACATAGTACTCCATATCTATATTGCACTGGCAGTGTAAAAAGTTACATTAATCTCATTTATAGAATTTCAATTTAGGTTTAATTCACTTCCGGTTAAATTATTTTCGTTTAAACTAACAATAACGTGTGCTTCAAATTCAGACAAATGTTTGTAAGAAAATTTTCTTTTTTTTTTTTTTTTTAAATCACACTTACACTTATTTAACTTTAAATCGGTATTTTTTGTGGATTGCTTTAGTTATGAGGATGATGGTTGGAGAAGTTATGCATAAATTGCTTTATGATATCGTCAATTTTTATTAATCGTTATCATCCAATATTGAATCCTACAAAAATTTAAAAGAAGTTTTAAGAAAATTGAATTCAATTGAAATTAATGACTATCGGTACTCACCATCTGCGTTAAATCGATTATTTCCTTTTCCAATGTCTTACAATCGGTCATTAGATCTAAACTGCTTTCACTCTGAATAAATTTAAATTGTTAACATCATAATTATCTAATGTGAATTTCATTAATATTTTATGTAATTTACCACATCTTTCAATTGCTGATTCAATTTGTTTCTATCACTTCGTAAACGATCTAATCTTTCAATTTCAATTTGACTCTTAACACCAGCTACCTCAAAATATCCAATTTGTGCATCTTTCTCAGATATTTGTGATTCAAAATATTCTTGCCTTAAGAAATACTGAAATATCAGTTATGTTCTTCTTTTATAAGGATAACACAATAACTCACTTGATTCGCATTATTTCTTTAAAGCTTTTCTGTCGTTCATCCAACATTAATAATAATTTATCTTTCAACTGAATAATTTTTTCATTCAACTGACGACATGATGTGCACCGTAGAGATTTAGCATTCCGTAACGATAAAATTCTTTGCTCCAGTTTACGGATCTATAATCATAAAGTGTACCATTATATGTTTGAATCATTTTGCATAATTCAGGTGAAAGCAATATCAATAATTTAATGAATCATGATTATGTTGTATACCTTTTCTTCGAATTCAGCATTCCGTTCTTGCAAATCAAAGAATTCATCTTCACGTTCAGCTACAATTTCCACACTCTGTTTAAGTGCATTCTCTAATTCTTGTTGTCTCGTTGTCACTGATTTCTTATTTACCATTAATTCAGTCAATTTTATACTTATTGTTTGGAATAATTTACATAGTTTTTTGTAATTTTCATTCATTTCATTAATGTCATCTGCATTAAAATTACCATCAAATTCATCATTTGGTTCAAATTCATTTGACTCGTTTACGAACTCGTTAAATTTTCTATCGATCAAGTCATTCAATTTCTATAGTTGATGGAAGCAGTTTATAAAGAATTTTCATTTAAATTATAGTCAATATTCAGTGAATGATTAATGATACACTTTCAATTTGTTTTGAATTATGCACTTAATGTTAATTCATGCCACATCCGTTTCTATTTTGTGTTAAATTTCAACGGCTAAATTCATACTAATTGGGATTAGTTTTTTCTTATAAATTTTCATATCTAATGATATCTATATGATTCAAATAAATTTACGTATTAAACGTTATCTATAATCTTGGTCTTTGTGATTTAAGCACGCTTTTAAGTTAACTGACTTTTATGTAGATTGCTCTCAACTTCAATGTAATTTTTTTATTTTTTTGGTTATCGAGGGAACATGTTACATGTTTTGTTATATATTCATTTTGTTTTGTAATTAATAACATAACAGTTAATTAGTATTAATTAGTTTAGAAAAAGCTCTTAAGGAATCCGGCGGGACCAGCCTGTGTTAATTGAAATTGTATAAATAAATTGTTAGAATTTTGATTATATTAGTTACCAATCAGTGTTAATTAGTGTACTTACATCTTGTTGCTGGGTCTGTGTGCGCAGTTTAGCTTGAGCATTCTTTAAGGCTCTGTAGAATTGAAAGATGAATTCAATTAGTATTGATTTACCATTTATAAAATGAATTCAATTTTGAGGTAATATTGATTGCCAATACTTACTGCTGTAAGTCCATTATAGTCTTTTCTTTAGCGTTTTGTTCTTCCTGAGTCATTTGGACCACCTGGAGCAGTCGTTCAGTTTCAGCACTTGAGTGAGCTGCCTCTGCTTTAGCTTGCTCCAATTCTTTTTGTGCTCTATATGGAATACAGAAATAAATTAATTAGACACAATTGTGATATGCGAATTTTTATGAGTTATCTTACTGATCCAACATCTGTTGTGTATCAGCTAATTTCTTATTTAATTCACCAGCCGCCGCTGCGGTACCACCTGCCTTTTGCAGTGACTTTTCTAACTGATCCATTTGATCTTTTCGTTTCTTCAACTGGCGGTCGAAGTCAGCTAAAGCTTTTTCCTTTTCTTCGATTTCCTTTCGTTTCGATTCAATTGCTTTCCTACAAAATTAATTTTAAAAGTTTAAAAAAGTCATTAAAATCATAACGTTTTAATATACCTTTGATCTTCGATGATCTTTCGTTCACTTTCAATTGTCTTGGCCTGTTGTTCCAATTGTTTTCTAGCTTCTTCAATTTGCATTGCTTGCTGCTCCAATTGTTTCCATTGAGCTTCATCCGGTCCCTTTTGAACATTATTTTGTTGTTGTTGTTGCTGCTGTAACTGTTGTTGCTGCTGTAACTGTTGTTGCAATTGCTGAATGTGTTGTTGCTGTTGTTGAAGACGTTTATTGGATTCGACTAATTCCAACTAAAATTGATAACAAAACAATACATTTAATATGAATTGATATTGGAACAAACTAAAAATAACTTTAAGTTAAAGAGAAACAAAAAATCCAACACCAGATAAATAAAATTTATTTTCAACTACATATAAACTATCAAAACTAAAAACAATTACAGTAATATGATACTAATCGAATGTTAATGTTAACCTGGCTCTTCTCTAATTCCTGTACGAGAAGTTCAAGCTGCTGTTGGAATCGATCACGTTCGACAACAGCTTCTTGCATTTCCTTACGCATCATTTCCATTTCGTGTGCTGTTTGTTGTCCACTTGCTTGAGTATTTTGTTGTTGTTGTTTTTGGAGCATTTGTAATTGATTCGTTTGTTGTTGAATTTGTTTTTCCAACATCTGTAAAATGCAATCAATACGCGTCAGAATTGAATTTCAATGGATTAGCTAAATCGTGAATGTTAAATTACCTGAATCTTCTTGTGTAATTCACCGACATTCTTTTCAGCTTGATCTGCACGATTCTTCTCTTGTTCTACCACCTTTCGCCATTGTTCCATTTCGGTATCACCACGAGCTGCAGTCTCCTGTAGTTTCTGTTTAAGAGCTTGGATTTCGGCTTGAAGTCTTTGTGATTCGTGTGAACTGGGTTGCGGTGAACGACCACCTTCTTTGAGTCTTTGGTTTTCTTGACGTTGACGTTGAAGTTCTTGTTCGGAAGCAGTTAATTCCTGTTGGAAATTTACTAGCATATCTTGACTCTTCTCTAACTGAACCACTAATTGATCCCTGTAGGAATAAATTACAATGGAATTATGAAAATAACAAACAATAGTCAAATTAATAGTCAAAATACCTTTCGACAGTCAATTGCTTGATCTCTTGATCCATTCGTCTCAGATTCTGGTCCATATTACCACCAGATTGCATTCGTTGATTTTGTTGTTCCATCATTCGGGCTGATTGTCGTAGTGCCTCTTTCTCGGCTTCAGCACGTTCTAATCGTTCCAGTACTCGATTTAATTCAGCAGACATACGATCAAATTCAATGCGTGTCGCCTCATTCGACTCCTGTTGTTTAGCCAAATGTAATTGGGCTTTTTCCAATTCTTTTGCCAAACGACCAGCCTCCAATTCGGTAGCATCACCTCTTTGGAATTTACTTTGTGTGTGTTTCTCAAGGAAGTTGTACAAAAGTTGATTAACTTGTTGTGCTTTCTCAAGTCGATCTCTCAACCGCTCCAATTCACCCTTATCCTGTTGTAGAACTCCAGGACTAATGATGGCATTTGGATTCTGTCTGAGTCGTTCCATTTCCTTCAATAAACGTTCATGCTTGTCACGTACCTTTTCACATTCGATAAGCGCACGCTCCATTTCAGATTTTTGTTTATCCTAAAATGCAAATGAGAAATTTTAATTAGTAATGAGGGTTAAATAGAGTGCTATAAAATTAAATCAATTTACTTGATTAGCAATGAGTTTAGCCACTTCTGCTTTTGATAACTCTAATTGAAGTGTGACCTCATGTAATTTAGCTTCAGCTATTTGAATTTCATTTTCACGTTGCTCATATTTGTCCTTGTACTTTTCAAATGTTTCCATTTCATATTGTGATTTACCACGAATTGACTCCATTTCCATCAACGCCTTGTCTAGACGATCGCGTAATCGTTCATTTTCCTCTTTCCATCGGCGACTATCTCGTGATGTTGCCTCATTCTCTTGTAATCGTCTAATTTCAGCTTGACTCTTATCGTATCGTTCACGCATTTTTTCGACCTCTAAACTGTAACGAGCTGCCTCCTCTTGGGCGGAATCTAGAGCTGCTGTATGCTTAGTGTGAGCATTATGAGCGCGATCCAATTCATATGTGAGACGTTCCACTTCAGTTTGAAGGTTCTCTTTCTCACTTTGTACCCGACGATATTCACTTTGAATCTTATCTAAACGTTCACGGTTCATTTCCAGTTCTTCACGAGACTTATCTTCCATTTCCTTGGAACGACTGATTTGATTGGCAGCACGATCAGCTGCATCTTGTAATCGAGATGTTTCTTCTTGTAATTTCCTTAAATCTTCACGGGTCTTTGTCAATGCAAGTGATGCACGTTCGGCTTCCACTTCTAATCGGGCACGTTCAGCTTCAGCTGTATCACATCTTGATTGTAATCTATAGATTTCATTTTGTGATCTGTCATACTTTTCAAGCATCTTTTCAAATTCTTTATTCGATGAGTCCTTCTCATCAATTAATTTTTGACTGGCGTATAATGATTTGTCCAATTTCTCTTTTAATATTTCAATTTCAGATAATGCATCGTCTCGTTCCATCTATAAAATATATTGAAATTAAGAAAAACATTTGATCAGAAGTCTCTACAAAAGACGACATTAAACCTGTAATTTTTGTTGCACAACATGAGCCTTATCCCAACGTTCCTTGACAACGTCAAGTTCCGTTTGAATTTGTTCTTTATCGCGTTGTGCTTTCATCATCATCGATTGTAGTGTTTCGGTACGATCACGTAACGTATCAAATTCATCCTGTAGTTGATCCTTTTCCTTCTGTACACGAACAAGTGCAATCTAGTATAAATATCATGCATATAAAACACAACACAACACCAATTTATCAGACAACATTAATATTACTTGTGCCTTCTCAGCCTTATCTCGATGCCGTTCGGTGTCCATACCCAGTGATTCACGTTCCTTTTGCATACGGGATGCTTGACCAAGTGCCTTATCCAATTGCGATTGAATATTCTCATAGTCGTACATCAATTTCTCCTTTTCTAATGTAATGCGTCGAACTTCCGCAACACTCTTATCATATCGTTCCTGCATATGATCCACATCATTTTGGGCTTTATCCAATGCATTCTGAAGTTTATCTTGTGTCAATTGGGATTTGCCTAATGTTGCTTGAGAACGTTCCAATTCTTCACGAAGTTTTTCCAATTCTCCGTATGCCTTAATTATTAATTAAACGTCATGTTATCAAACATAAAAATAATTGTTTTAAATAAAAATTAATTAACAAACCTTTTCTTTTTCCGAATGAATACGTTGAACGCCTCCTTGGTGACGTTCCAATTCTTGTTTAAGACTATCCTGTTCACCAAGTGCATTTTCTAATTTAGCCTTTAACCGGTAAACTTCACCTTGGCTCTTTTCCAATTTCTCTTGTAATGAAGCCGCTTCAGTTCGTGCACGTTCAGCATCCGTCTAAATGGTTCGAAATAAATGAAAGAAAATAGAAATACAGAAATTTTTAAATTAAATTAGTGGTGTACTCATATACACGAAAACCATCTTAAGAATTTAATTATAGAAAACTAAACTCTATGAATAGAATTTAATTATTATGTGTTGCACTAAGAATTTCGTAAAATGTCATACAAAAATATTATAATATCTAATTGTGTAGAGGCAGTATTCATTGAAACAAGTACAAATAATTGTTAAATTTAAAAGAAATTGTGATATATTAGATATAAAATTGTATTTGGTTTGTTATATTTGTTAAATCAGAAGATATAATAGATAACTCTCTTGATAAAAAAAAAACAAATTTGTTATTTATAGAATATTTTCAATTCAAGATTCATTGTTGCAAAGAGCCATCTAAAAGCCATTCGAGTGTGCAATTCTACTCACTCATTTTGCATATATCCGTTCACTTTCCGTTATTTCACTTAAAGTTTATATTTTAACCGAAATAAAAATAGAAAAGTACTCTACAGCTTATACGTTTTTTGTCTTTAATGAACTTGATTCAGTTTTCTTATTGTAGTTGATAAGAATAAATTAAAAATGGAATACCAAATGCAAATTTACAATAATGAATGGAAAATAAGAAAAAAAGGATTTCATTTGTTATTTCTTTTTGGAAAAATTAAATAGAAGAGTCACGGTGATTGATTAAGACAATAAAACATTTTGTAAATAAGAAAAACTATGAAATTAATATTAATTCCTTCTATTCTAAAGCCATCGCTTTCATTATCTATGCTTATGCTTATCTTGCCATACACACCACCGTACTCTTCTTTACTATTCCAGCGATTATTAAAAAGTTTTCTTTACCGAATCTTAGCATCTGCTCTATTAATAATATTATACATATCATAAATCTTGCTGTTTTATAGTAAAAGTTATAATAGAAAAGAAAATTGTATGTAAAGTATAAGAAAAATTGCATTCAAATATTGGTATTATTTAGTTTTTTTAGGTTGCTCATTTATGTTGTGATTTACTCACAAAAGATTGTACTGTATCGCCCTAAAATAATATACATAATTTCATTATACATTATTGTATGATGTTATTTAGTTACTGTAAAGTTATTCATTTATTCATATTTTTGTTTTTTATGTCAATGTGTTGGTTCTAAATGCTGAGGTCGAATGATATAACTTAAACAGATGGTGTGAGTTTATGGTAATTTCACTTTTTTTTATTGCCATCAAATTTCATTGAAGGACGAAAAATTTAATAAAAGAAAAAACATTGAAATATTCGGAAGATGAATGCTTACCTGTGTGACACGTAATTCAGCTTGAGTGCGACGTAATTCTGCGGATGCTTTATCTGCACGCTCCTGTGCACGGTCAAGTTCTTGGGACGATGATAACGTTGATCTACCAAATGACGTCGTTGTTGGCTGTAATTCGAAATATTGAATGAATATCATTCCAGTTTTTAATAGTTTTATCAATTTCAATTGATAACTTACCATCTGAGACCGATCCAATTCATGCCTCAATCGATCACATTCCAATTCTAAACGAGCAATTTTTTGTTTTGATTGTTCCCAATCACCTGTACTACGTCCAATATCAGTTGAATATCGATCAATTTCAGCCTTTGATTTACCCAATTCACTTTGTGAACATTCCAATTTTGATTCAAGCCGATCTTTTTCATTCAGTACACGTTCCAAACGTGAATTCAATTTATCATAATCACTTTCTAACGTATGCAATTTCATACGATATTCAGCTATATCTCGTTCATGTAAATCACGTTCCTCTTCCTTTTCACGTTCAGCACGGTCTCGTTGCTCTCGTAGTTGACTAATTTGTTTCTCTTTATCGGATATGGTGTCCTCTAAACTGGTCAAAGCACCATCCGATGTCGAATGATGATGTTGCATAGCAGATAGACGTGCTCTAGCCATATCCACTTGATTATCTTTCTCTTTGAGCAAATCCTCTAAATTTTCAATCTATACTCGTACACATGAATCCGGAATATGAAAATTGAATCAAATAAAAATTTGATTCACACAAAATGCAAAAAAAAGAGAAGAAAATAAAAGAATCATTTCATTACAGTTGAACCAGGTGCTATGAAGTTTAATATAAATAAAAGTGCATAGGAAATTGCAATTAATCTACTTACTTGGATGGGAATTGTTTTGGTATTTTAAAACATGACAAAATAAACTCAAAAGTGAATAACTTTTTTTCAACAGAACAGAACTTATTTTATGATACACTTAATAAATGATAAACACCATTAAATTTAAATAACAAATAAAAGAATAAACAGAAATTACTCATTTCAATCAAAATAAGTAATGAATAATTAACTAAATTTCATATAATAAACAAAAGAATTTTAAGAATAATGATTTCAGGTGAAAATAATTAATAATAAAACTAAAATGTAATCATACCTTTCGTTGGAGTACGTTGATTTTACGGTCTTTTATATCCATATGATCTTTCAGTTCAGCTAGTTCATTTTGCATACGATTACGGTCGGTAACAGCTTGAACTGAATTTTGTTGTTTCTTTTCAATTAACCGATTCTTTTCTTCTAATCGGGCACGTAATTCTTCAACATCCGCCTGAAGCATTGTGTAGTGTTCCTCTTTGGCGCACAATGATTCTTTAAGGACGGCAATGTGTCGTTGATAGTCCTATAAACCCAGTGTAATGGTTAAATATTTTCTTATAATTTTGGGTCAATTGTTCAAATCTAAAAAATTATGTAAGTAAAAGAAGAAACTTTACCTGATGTTGTTCTTCCAATGTTTTCATCTTGGCAGCCATCGCAAGTATTTCTTGATCACGACGTTGTATCTCCAAACGGAATTCGTCAAGCTAAAAATGTAATCATTAACTTAAAGCTGTTCTCATTGCAAATTCATTAATACAAACGAAACGTATCAAATTAAAAGATTTTAAATTCAAAACCAAACACTAAAAGATAATCAGAAATTCAATTGAATTACATTTCGTCGCCCCAAAACCACAAAGTCATAGGTGTCACTTATGCCCTTTTGCAACTATTGCACCAGGAGATGTAGGTAACCAGGATCTATGTCCTGTGTAAAAATGGTCCAGAATAGAAATACTTTTTTTATTTTCTCCATTAATTATACGCCATTTAAAAAATGTCTTGCTCGATTATCTCGATATTCACTTTTGCTACTTACGACTTTATGCGTTTGGGACGACGATTTGTAAATGATTAAATAAATAAACAACCAATGAGTTGAATTTCTCAAAGAGCATTTTTGTTATTTTGCTTGCTGGTATCTAAGTTCTTTGAAATAAACTGTAATTTATTGTTCACCTTTCTTTATTTAGTTTTTGGTCCAAAATAAAAGAAAAATCAACTAGGTAATTTAAGATAAATATATGGGCATAGGGCAGCAGTTAATTAAAAATTATTCTCACTTTTAATAATATTTGCCTATAATATGATGCAAATTTTAATATAAAAATAAAACATCTTAAATAGCATTCAACAGACAACAAAGAAAATAATGAAGACAACAATAATTTGTTTTTCTTTCATTGATTTTAGCTGGTTTTTAGCTGTTCAAATCAAACAATTTTTTCATTTCATTTTTTTTTTTGATTTTTACTTTATCCGATTAACCATTTCAAATACAATATTAGAATTCATTTAAAAAGTAAAATTTTTATCAATTTTTTTTTCTTTTGGCAATTAACAGTGGTTGTATTCCTAATTTGACAATTAACAATTAATTATTGCTGCTTATTAGGTAATTTTATCACACATAAATCATATTATTCATTAAATATTTCATTATAAATAATTATTAATTAGCAATTCGTTATATATATAGATGTATATTTAAATTAAATGCAATATTATTGAATATCATACAATTATTATTATTATATAACAATAAAAATTTATAACCTCACTTTATATTTATATAGATTTTACAATAAAAAAAGAAACAAAAACGAATAAAATTCATTTATGAAATCTCATGCAAAATAATGAATTTTAGTATGTGAATAATAAATAAATAATATTCACATTTTGTGTTGTGTTATGTTAAATGTGTGTCTGCTCTAACTGAAATTAAAAGAAATTATATCGTTCAGGATGGTGGTGATGAAAAGAAAAAAACAAGAAGTGACAGAGAAAAAGAGTGATAGAAGAAAGAAAAGAGATTTTGTTAACATAATACAAAATGAAAAACAGTTCAACTCAATTGGCATTTAATGTGTGGATGGCAGTGGAGCTGTCCTTTGTATCTTAGTCAGTTGCAAAAAGTTAATGCTTAATGGATTTTGTGTGGGATTAAAGAGAATAATAATACCAATGGGGTTTTTTTGGAAGAAAAATTATTGATTCATTCCGGATATGTCAAAATATCGTCGTTGGGTTAACAATTTAAAAGGAATGATTTGGATATTTTATTACTAATGGTTAGTATATGCTATGAGCTTTTTGTAGACCCAATACTACTATTAACTAGAGAGAGAATTTATTTATTTCTGAAGGAAAAGGAGGTGTAAATCTTTAAAGTCTCTCTACAAAAATAAAACCACAAAGTTAATCGTTGTGGTGAGAAAGGTACTTGATGATCATCTGTTCTATTCGGTTACATTTAATTGAATTTTCTATGGTTAATTTGTACGTTTCACTACCTTTTTAAAGTTTCTATGTTTTCTATTGAATAGTGTTTATGCCCTAGTTGGTTGACGTGATTTTATTTGCTTCTAATTCTATTCACTACAAGACGGAGATTTGAATAAAGCAGTTATCATTGATTGATAACTTTTAATCCAGAGTTTGAAAGAGAGTGCAATTTTTTGTATTCACTGATGTCTTATTATGGATAGGTATTCTGTTGTTATTGAGTTTATGAATAATATTTCATTGCCAGTGTTCATCAATTGATGGTTATTTATGTGAAAAATTATTAAATGATGATAAATGAGAAAATAAATTAAAGGAATACTAAACACATTATGAATTATAACACTAAATTCCTAAATATTAATGTTTTTGTCCTTTTTTTGGTTTTCTGTTTTGATTCTAATATCAATTGCTCTACATAATTCCATACTTAAGTTTAATTATTTGAATTTTTTTTTTAAATTATTGTTAAGAGACTCATTAAAACCATTTTCTTATTCATCAATAATTCAAAAAACGGAATAATAATTAAAAGGCTTCTAAAACGAGTTATGTCTTAAACATTTGAATAACAATTCTTGAATGAGTACAATAGATAATTGACAAAATTTTCCATTAGTTTTTCATCAAATAAGCGTTTCAAAAATTTTCATTTTAATTAGATTCAATTATTAATTCTTTATGCTAAATAAGTTATTGTATTTTACTTTTAAAATTTAATTTCATTGCTTATGTTCTTTTCATAGTTTTTTTTTTTAATTTTACTTTTGGCTTAGGTTCGTTGCTCAATAGAAGAAAGGGTTCATGCGACGTTCCCTAAAAAGTCAATTAATTTAATATTTGATGATTAAAATCAATGATTTATGTTCGTTTCTTTTTTTAATTTTTGTAGGCCAATTTGTACCACGTAACGTAATTCCCATAATGAATTTTGATTTCCTAACGCCAATTGCTGTATATTGGATTCGAATATTTCCATTCTCCACATAGACCACGATTTCTCAACATGCTTCCATTCGCATACCGTTCATAATAGTAATTATAACACAATCTTCTACGGTCCATCCACTTTATTTTAATTTTTCGTTTGAAATTAAATTTGTTTTTGTTTTAATTGTTTCCGCCAATTCCGATTAGTATGTTGCATTAATATTTAGCACATAAACACAAATAACAGGTAATAATAAAACAAAAGAGACACGATTAAAACCAAAATTAAAAAAGTTAACATTTTGATGGTATTCAGACCATCAATGTTTTTTTCCGGATGTGTTTCCCCAACAAACATAATAAATGTGTTTGACGGAGAACAGATATTTTATTATTTAATTGTGATTTTTCATTATTTCGTTAGATAAAATTAAATAAAATTATTATCAATTTATTTGTTTTTATTTTTATTTTGTTTTTGGGGGAGATTAATCAAGAAAATGAGAGAAAAGAGAGTAAAATAGTTAAGATTCAATCGATAATGTATCTACATCAAATTTAAAACTTACTTGTCGTTTTGTTTCGCCATGTTTTGGATAATCTAAATCTAATTTGGACAATGATGGTGGTAGTTGATTATAACTAGTTTGGTGGGTTTGTAATGATGATGGTAGATGATAATGATGATCAAAATGTTGATTTAAATATCCACTGGTCATTGAATAATTATTTGGATTTAAATAATCACGATTTAATTGTGTTCCACTATGTCCGGTTAATGGTTGACCATTTGCCAAATGTAATTGATAATTTGATTGGGATAGTGCTGGATTTGATGAATATTGATAGGGACGATGGTATGGTGATTGTTGCTGTATTCCCGTATTATTGTATGAATTCATTGACATATTACGGTTACAATTCAATGGATAATTGGACATATTATAATAGGATTGATAGCCGGCACCACCACCACCACCACCAACACTACAACCACTGCCATATGGTTTTGAATAATATGAAGATGGTGACGGTTTTAATGGATTTGTTAAGTAACTGGTAGCGGTTACAGACGGTCCAACAGTATCATATAGTCCTGTTGTTGTAACCGTATCATATCCAGTACATAGATTCGATATATTTGGCTGTGACGAATAATTCATTGGTAACGTAGTTGTTGGTAAAATATTATCATTTAAGAAATTGGCCAATTGTTTATCCGTAATTGTGTTCAATGCATTTGGATAGCTTGATACCACTGTACCAGTTGTACCATTTGTATAAGTACGCTGTTGATTTAATAGTTGTGTAGATCGTGATATTGATCGGCTTGTTTCATTTAATAAATTCGATATATTCATTGAATTTTGGGCATTTTGTTGTTGCTGTAATAAACTTAAATAATCGGTCATCGATGCAGATGGTAAACCACCGATACTATAGCGTCGGCGTGGCGGTGATGCTGGACCCAGTAAACCAGTTAATGTTGATGTTGGAGCTAAGAGGTCACCAACAGCTGTTGACGTTGTACCAGTACCATAAATGCCAGCATATGATGGTGTGCCAAAATATTTAGATGTTCCTGTTGTACCATACAATGGATTTGTATACAAATCAGTCGTTGGCGGTGAACTACCCAAGGTGTAATTTAACATCTGGAAATTGTTGTGATAGAAGAAACAATTTTTGGTTTTTTTTTTTTTTTTGTTTTTGGTTCACTAGTTTTTTTTTTTGGTTTTATATCAATAATATTTGATTTTTTAAACTATTTAACGATTTGATTTGATTTTTTTTAAGTAAATGATGTCACATTTTCTTAACGGTTTTCTTTTTGTTTAATTCAAATTCAAATTAAAACAAAAAACAAATGTTCATTTATGAAAAATGGAATTGAAAGAAAATTTTCATTGAATTTTTTAACTAAATGTTAAACCAATCATAATTCTTTTATACATTACATTTAAATAATGTTCTACGTTATGTAATATTGTGTTGGCTTTCTACAGCAAAACATAAAAATTTATCCGATCAAATTTAACTTTCAATATTCAATATTCTTTTGTTACTTAAACGGTGGACGGCCCCCAATCATAAATATAATGAAGTCGATAATGATCCGCTTTTTTGAGTTTTCCGAGTTTTTTTTTTGTATTTTACTTTTGTCATTTCAACATTTTCTGTTACGACAATATTTTCTCGAATTCATGAAATCATTTGGACTTTTCTTGTCCAAGAATTGATTTGTTTCGTTATTACATAATTATGCTGTGACGTTTAATACATCATGGAATCGTAGATGTTGTTGTGCGACCGATGGAACTTCATAATAAGTACATTTAAGATGATTTCGTGTATCCTGTCAATGGATTGTTTTTAATGTATTTCATCATTTCCATCTTCATTATCATTCTACAATCATCAATGTGTATATCAACATTTTGAATCCAATACCATTTTGACTCTTTAATGGAGTGTAATGCATACCATATACCCCACTTTATATATGGATGTGTTAATATTACGTATATATTTATTTCATGAGATTTTCTCATACGGTTTTAACGTAAATACATTTGGTTTTATGCCTCACGGTAGTGACACATTTCACTATATTCGATAGCGATAACAAAAAGAAAAAAAGTCTCATGTCTCATGTAAAACCGATTGGGAAATGTTAAGGAAAAATATGTTATCTAGATGGGATTTCTTTACTCTTTTTCATTTTCTTTACGCTACCAATTTCTAGTTGAGTACTTAGAGCAATGTCTTGCATATCTATACTTTTATTATAAGTATCAGTCTCTGACAAGAGATAAGATTTTCATACATTTTCCTGTTTTGCCTCAAGATGTTTTAGAGCATTAAATATCTTATTGCTATATGGTTTTTAGTCACAATATTATGGAAAATCTGTTCTCATTCTCATTGCAATTTTTAACTTCCAATTTTTATTTACGAAATAAGAAATATTTTCCAAACTGGAGAGTATTTTGTACAGAAAATTTTTAAAACGAAATTAAATAAAATGAAAACAGCAAAGTTCTTTAAAAACACATAAAAGAATGGGAATACATGTAAATTGTGTGGATCAGAGAAGAGTGAGAGATTAATACAAAAATAAATGAAGAAAAACAATGGAAAATTTGTGAAGCAAATAGACAATATAAGACATTTTATGTGTAGCAGGTGGCTGTATTGTATTCGTTTATATCAAAACGTTTTATATTCAAAATGATAATAAAAAAGAAAACAACAAAATATACAACAAAGTACCCCGGAAAATTCCTATTAATGTTCTATGCTAAAAATTCAGTAAATGTTGCCAATGTCACATTAAAATTTTTAATTTGTTATGGTAAGAAACAAACATGAAGTGTTATAAATGTTAATTGAAATTTGTAACAATTAAAATTTATTTAAAATAAAAGTTCATCATTAAACATATTTATGTTTAATGAAAATTGTATGCCTCATTATTGTGATTTGATTGGATTAAATTTAATTTTCAATTGATATGGTTACTTGTGTCTTATGTTGTGATTGTGGTATGTCTTAATGTACCATTTTCTTGTTGCTTCAATGTAATTTTAATTGTTTAATAATATGTTTTATGTCAAATGTAAATGTATAAATTGAAGTGAATGAAATAACGGTTTTCTATAAGATTATTCAAATTTGATGATCACAGAGTTTCTAATTTTCAATTTTTGCTCTTATTTTCTCTCTTTTGATTAGAATTGTTAAACAAATATTTCTCATCTACTGGAAGTTATAAAATGTATAAGTTTCATTTTTTTTTTGCCCAAAATAACATTTATATAGAGAGAATCAATTAATCATATCAAAAGCTAAAGTAAATTGTATGAAAGTAATGGTTAAGTTTTGTAATGTGTAAGAATTCAGTTAGAGAATCAGAAAGAAAAAACACAAAATTTAAGTGAAATCAAATACACATAAACTTCATCTAAGTAAATCGGGGGTTCTTGAGAAGGTTGGAATTAATCGAAAGTATGAAAGAATAAAATCATAATGTAATAAGTTTTTGCGAAAGGACATGCTCAAGTAAATTCATTAATTATAATTGAAATATGGTTGAGAAAATCGTTATTTCGTTCCTTCGGTTATTAACTCAATAATGTTGATAGTTTCGGATCATATCAATATTTTGATTAAATGCCAATTATGTAATATCACGATCATCGTTTTACATATTTTTATATTTAAATTATGATAGGAGCCGTTGATGCCGATAAGTATTTCGTCAATAAAATCAAAAATGTAATAAAATTTAAAATTAAGATTTCATAATAATTTTCAAAATGACGAAAGAATTATCCAGTCTGACAATGAATTTACAAAGAACTAAAACTTTCAATATTCCATGAATTAATTGAAAACTAAAATGACACTGTAGCACTATTAAATGAGTTATAGTGACACACATTCCAATCGCTTGTAGCATTAAACAAATAACGATATTCGGATTATCTTTACTAAATCGTTTAATCATTTTACCTTCTTCAAAGTGCCTTAAGACATGCACTTCTTGAAAGTCAATTATCGACTTTAATTTAATTATGATTGAATTCTGAACTCAAAATAACACGGTCACCGAATTATTTATGTTCATTAAATGTTTATTTATCATTTACTGTGGCACTCAATGTCACTTGAAAATAATTCTTTCGCCAAAAACTTAATTACATTTAACAGAAATATATATTTTGTTGTGTACTACATTATTTAGTATTTTAAATTTTATTGTAAAGAAAATAAATCATAAATTGAACCAACTGATATACATTAAATTAAAATTTGATAAAATGAATATTAGAAAATTCATGTGAACACATAATGTATGTTGATCAAGATATGTATGGTTGGTTTATCACAATGAGACTCTCTAAAGCATAAAAATAAATTTAATCAAATTAAACATAATTGTGATTCATTCTACTATGGAATGTAATGCTTTAATGAGAATTATTGATTATGTTTTTCTATTATTTATTCGAATTAATTTATTTATATTCCTATAAATGCATTATCGTTTAGTTAAGTAGACTATAAGTTAAATTCATTACAATTAAATATAAATTGCATTCAGTTTTAAAATATGTTTCGTTCTATCACTAACAAGCATTAATTACCAAAAACTGGAACTTTTTCCATTATAAATGAAATGATAAAATTCAGAGAATATGTGTTTTCATAAAACTATAGGCAATGATGTATAAATATTTTGTATGATATAGGGAAGAATAAAAATTTATTGAAGAAAATTAATAGCCACTATATGGTAATATGACACATGAATACATTTTGGGTCTGAAGGTAATGATAAATGCATGAAATTTTCTGAAAAGACACACATTATAACTATTGGATCTGGTGACAAGGAAATGCTATACACTTAATAATGTTGAGTAGAAACAACGATGATGTTTTTCTAGTTTTTCCTTTTTAAAAGCATCGTTAAGCAATAGCCAATTATCGTTAGAATAATTATAGGCAAGCACAAGGAACAATACTCATATTCATAGTATCGTTTCTTCAATATCAAGTATAAGAAAAATATCTGAATTTAAGCCAAACCGATTACGAGAAACTAAAAAGGACGAAAAGTAGGACAATCAATGACAATAAGAAAATTTTAATGTGGCCTTTTGTTAACTCAACGATGATAGCATGAAATGTTGTAACTTTTATTCTTTTTTTTGTTCGTCGATTCAGTTGGTTTCATTAGTATTCAGTTTTCAACGCACCCAATTTCCATTCTTTCAATAGAAGAAAAACAATATTTTCTATAAAGTTTTCCCTAAGATTTTCTCCTTAGGTTCTGTCGATATGTATTTATGGCGCTTAAAATTAACTGATCAAAACTTGGTATTTTTAAAGCAAACCTTAAGGAACATTTTCATTCAATATGAACTGAATTATTGGCTCAATTGTAACAGTTTCATTGATTTATTGCAACTGTATTTTCTCTCTTTCTATTGATTCCGATGGAAAAATCAATCAACAATACATTTTTCATTCACTCTTTGCCTTTTGTTTTCCAATGATATGTTTCATTTAAAAACATTTTATGAATTGGTAGCATAAAAATGTACATAACGCATAAAAATTGGATTATGAAAACGATTTCATAGTTTATTTATCCGATGAATATTATTGGTAAAACGTAAACCAATTTAAAAATTATTGAATTATTTAGTGATATAATTTTCTTTAGGAGTTTCTGTACTCATGAATAGCCGGTTTAAAGTTTATTATCCTTAATATAGAGCTTTCATTTATTACTCCATATGACCACAATATTATTTTGAATCCAAACTGATATCCTCATTGCCTTAATACCGGCGCGGAACATAACAATGGTGAACACTGACACTAGATTTTCTTTCATTCATGGGAAATGAAAATGCAATTTCACTATACCATCAGGACATGGGTCACATGTATTTTACGTTAATTTTATTGATTTGCTCTATACAATAGAACTAGTAACCGCCACTCATTTTACCCGCCAGGGAATTTAAAATCAACTAAACGAATAAAAAATTCTATAGTTTGAATGGTGAACATAATAAAACAACACAATATTCGATTTGGCAATTACGAATGTTTAGTGTAGAGTAGAATTGGATCGATGGTTTATTCGTCCGATTTTCATTCATAACCGCTTCGAATACTGTACAGAAAAATCCAAATTAATTTTCATTTCAATTCCATTGTATACTGTATACCGAACACCATAAAATTATGAACAACAATTTAAATCGTATGAAACGTGACATAATTTTCTTATAAATTTTCTTTGATTTGATTGAAACTAAAGATGAAGTAATCCATCGATAGTAATTGATTAAAACCATTGAAAGATTCAATTCTTTCAAGTTGTGGGTGTGGGAAATATTGAAACTCACTGAACTATCTTGACCAGTTAACGATGAACACACAATAAAATCGTCACCAATTTCCATAATCAAATGTTTTTGATACGTGCCGGTGTATTGAAAATTTTAATCACAGCCATATATCGAATATTCAGTTTTCTATTATTCTAACCTATTTTTATTCAAAAAAAAAAAAATAAAACGAAAATTCTTTTATTCATCAGTACATTTTGGTCACTATGTTAACTGGCACAATCAATTTTATTCATAAATTCTTTAGTGTCCATATGATTTTACTACCAAAACCGAAACCTCAATTCACTTATTTATCTTATCTATTCGTTTGACACATAAAAATTCACAAACACTTGAATATTCACAATTGCATTGTCAATAAAATTAAACACAAATATTTTAATTTTATTCTTAAATCAAGAATTCCTTATAGTTTTTCTCTTATTTTCATATTCCGTATCCGTTGTGAAACGGGAAAATATTTTCCGAACGTATTTAATGTCGCGTTTTCACAGCACTAAACTGTTTGAAAGAATTTTCTATTCATTTTGTTCCCCCCCGCATAAGAAAAAAAGAAGAAGAAGAGAAAATAAGCACAGAATATTATAAAACCCGAACTGAACTGAATAGAATGGTTTTATACTGGTTTTTCTCTTGTTTTTTCCTTCGACATGGCAAAAGGAAAAATAACAGAACAGTAAAATTCGAGGGTATGATTGTATAGGAAAAATTATATGTTTTATGGCACATAGAGAAAAAGATGTTGGCCAGGGAAAACACTGCGCATTGCCATCAATGTGCCGCCCAGGAGACTGGCGCTGATGTTTAACTTTATTTTACTCTACTGCTTGTACTGCTCGTATAAATTCCATATTTCCAATGATATTAAACGCGACTCTTTGGTTGTATTAACCATTGAATAGTATTACAATTTATTACTGTGTGGTTTTTTCCAAACCACAAAAATACTTTTGGATCTACTTCCATTAAGCTACACATAATAATTATGTTTACCAACGAGGTATTATTACACTACCAAATACAACAGAATATACTAAGAATGGCATTTAGATAAAGCGTTCATCTATGAAATTATGATGTTGTTCGCCTACTGAAAATCAACAAAATGCTCAATGAAATTTAGTACATCAATATGCATAAAAATTAAACGGTTAAATATACACCTATTATGAACTTAATATCAATGGTATTTCTCATAGCAATTAGTTTGATGTACATTACGTAATTCCACTAAGATGCATTTAATGACATTTTAATGTATTCCAACTAGTTGGCCAATATTCTCTTGATTTTACTATGTTCACATATTCAATGTTAGTTACGATGTTTCAATTTTTTCTTTTCCATAAGCAAAGAAAAAGAAAAAACTAAATCACAGCATGACGTCGCCATCGCGAAAAAAATGGAGATAAACTTGGACAACTTAAATAACAAATTACACTACAAGACTCTAATAAAAATCATACAATTTTCATCTCACATAACATCAGACGATGAAAACATAATGTAATCATGTGTAGCAGATATTTTCATTCTTATTATTATTGATTTTATGGAAATTATATTCTGGTAACGTAACCCCAATCTTTATGATATGAATCTCAAGACAACATTTAAGATGTTCTCTCTCACCCATTCCAGTTCATGTCAACTTGAATATTAGTGTTCGATTCTTGACGCCACTATTATGGGGCCAATATTATCATGATGTCTACTAACAATGTTCTTCAGTTTACAAGTTTTGAAGACACAAGAAATAAAAAAAAATTATCTTGTGTATAATATTAAATGCCATCGATATCATTGAGAAAGGTTGTAAAAATCCATTACGATTCACACTGTCCTTTAAATGTGACGGCAAAGAAACATAAAAAGAAATAATTCTGTTTCCCAACAAATTTTTATCTCGTTCAATATTTAGCCAGCGCCTGTTTAAGACAAAACACGGTAAAAGGAGCTGATTCCTCCCGTTATGTTTACAGAACCCATCAATTCATCAAACATTTCATTGATTTTTTTGTTGGTTTTTTTGGGGTTTTTATTTCACTGGGTCTTAACGAAAAATTATATGACAAACAAGTGGGTGAAATGTTAAAATTTTCCCACGAATATTTCTGTACGTCCACTTAGCCACGATTTTTATAAGCAACTGTAATGAGATCATCACAATTTCTTTTTCATATTTTCACATACCAAGTTCATAGTATTAGAAATATCACAATATCAATTTACTCTAATTTATCAATTACTAGAACAGTAGTGAATTTCTTTTCCCACTTCTTTATTCAATTTAATATTTTATGAGATAACTTTTCGGTGTTCACATTTGGCACTTCAGCTAAATGTAATTTTCATAATTGTTATTATTTACACGGTCATACACGGTGAACGGAAAAGTAGATGGCCGTTGAATTTTTACAAAATTCGCGCATACCATATTCTCAATGAATGGAAACGACAGTATGTACATACATAACGTTTCATTCTTAAAAGAATAACGAATCTATTTTATATGTGAGACGAATTTTCACTGTGGAAATTCATTTCAATTTTTTTTTTTGGGAAAATAAGTTTTGGTAATCAAAAATTCAAGACTTCAGGTTCATGGATTAATATTTGCATAAGCTGACATTTTCTTTAAAAGGATATCAGCTCATTTTTATGTTAAAATAATGAAGTTACATAAATATGTCCAACGACGATGGATAAATGAATGGAATGAAATAAATCCATAAAATAACTACTGTCAAAATAATTAAAGATTACATGCAAGAATTACATAAAACCACATAAATATGAAAACAGCGAAATTTTCAACAGTTTCTTAGATAAACTCATTTAGCACTCTTATAATGAGATTCATTAACAGAATATGAGATGATGATTACTTAACAAAATTTAAATTTTTTACAATTGAATTTTTTCTGTTGCTCATTATAACTTGATGATAATTAAAATGGAAAAAATACAAAACAGAAAATTAATAAAATTATCTGAATGTGTTTGAGGTATTGTAAATGTTTTATCATATTGTGATTAGTATGTAAATGGTAAGTGATACATTGGAGTTGAATAAGACAGATGATTTATTTTTTTTGTTTCTTAAATGGAAACATGATCAGTAAAATAATGAATAAAACATACTGCTATTTGCCCATATAAAATCCTTAGTAAATAAACAAGCAATACAATGGTAAAACTTATGTCAATTATGTGGATTTACAGGTGAGAATTATAAATTTTAAATAAAAATTAGAGTGCAAATTAAACAAAAAAAAATGTTTAATCAATTGCGAATCAATGGAAAATTTCATTGTTAAACAAATGCTTTTTCATGTTATGTTAACTCATTAATGTTGTTTAAGTTCGATAAATCTTTTCTTTTTATTTAAATGAAAACAACAAAACCGAAAATTCAATAAGAAAAAAAAATGAAGTATCGTATAAGGCGATATAAAAATGGTAAATGAAAATCGACTCACCTGTTTCTGTGCCATTGCTTGCATTTGTTGAAACATTTGTCGTTCCTCCTCTTTACCTGCTTTGGTTTAATATTTTGTGATTTGTTTTTTATTTTTTTTTTTCAGTGTCGATCAAAACACCCATCAGTGAACCGGAAAAAGAAAATCACAGCCAAAAAAAAAAAAATAGAAACGAAAATCAACGATTAGTTTAGCACCTTTCAGATGAATAAGGAAATGTTGGTTATGTATATATTACTATTCTATTTTAGAAATCAATGCCATACCCATTCCTTTAGTTTGGAGCATTTCCAACAATTTCTTGATACTTTCATCGCGTGCACCTAATGTTTGTTTTTGAGTATCATTTCGCATTTCCAGTTCCTAAAATAGCAAAATGAAATCAACCGTTTTACTTTGTTTTTAAGTAAGAATTCTAATCACACTAAGTAAAATGATAACATAACAGTTCTATTACTTATAAATAGATTGGATATAAAGCAAACCCATTAAGTGGTTGGGTATTAATTACCTTTATGGTATCACGGAGTATTGCAATCTCTCTTGTTAAATGCTCATTTTCAGCATAAAGTGCTTCCATTTGCTGTTGTAATTCAAGATTTGGTTGTCGCATTCGCAACCGTAATTCTTCTTCCAATTGCCGTACCAGCATTGCTTGTTTCTACAATTAAACCAAAAACAGTTAAATAAAATAATTCATTTCATGTTGCTAAAATAAATAAAATTTATAAAACTAAAACTAACATACAATTGTTTAGAAATACTATCAAATTTAATGGTTTGATGAATTAGATTTGTCTGTGACATCAATCCACCAGTTCAGTTCACATCCATGATTAGTTAACTTGTAATCAATGTGGTAGCCATATCACATTCATGTCATATATCTCTGGTGGAATCGATAAAACATTTTAGAAAATTACATGAAATAAAACTTTCATGTATCGTTAACGTTGACGAGGTTACATCACATTCAATTACATGAAAAATTATCTGGTTTTACATGTCAACTAAAGTGAATAGTTTCATTGCAATGTTTCCCATGATTGAGTCATGACACTCACATATACCATGTTCATCCGTTATGTTGACCAACCTAAACGGTTAGGTGCCCTCAAACATTATGTAACTGACAGTGAATTGTGTCGCTATATGAAGAACATTAATGGATTACTTTGGGGACGGTGGCCAATCTCTCATCATTACCATAAAATTCACCAGCAAACAAAACAAGTGAATTAATATTCAACAAACAACTCACCTGATTTTCACTATTAAGTAACTTTAATTGATCATTTATAAGGCTATATTTGGCGCTCTCCTCTTTACGAAGTGCCCGTTCCTTTTTTAATTCTGGTGACCAAAATGTTTTAATGCTATGCATCGAGCTACCTAATTTTTGATTTGTCAATTCTAATTCACGTTTTAATTGGCCCAATTCACGTGCCAAATCGGAATTTTGGTGTTGTAAATCACCTAAATATGTACGATCAGTTGGCATACTCATCGGATTTGGGCTCTGTCTAGCTGAACGTCCATATAATTCATCTTCTAAATAGAGGCCACGCTCTAATGAACGATCCCGTGATCGATCACGTGGTTCTCTGATTGGTATAAAATCACGATCATGTGGATCTACGAGTCCACCACGGTCAAGGGATTGATATCGAGTGCCTAAAATACAAAACAATTAATCATTGAGCTCTTATTGAAACTTTAAAAAATTAAAATTTCTTACGTGGATAATCCATTGAATGTGATATTGGTGGCCGACTAGCACTTCGGCTTCTATGGTGCCCACCACCAGACGGACTGGTTGGCTCATCCATATCTCTATAGTATGGGCTTCCCATAGCTGGAATAGAATTATGATGCATCATAATATTTGATGATTTATAACCGTAACTATGCAATGGTGATGAATGATCTGATCGAGTCAAACGATAGTAACGTCCTAAAAATTTTTGCCTTAAATCAGAACGGGATGCTGATGGGTACATGCTATAAACACTAGACATTTACACAATATCCAATCATTTTGATTTGTTTTTATCAATTAATTGGCATTTTGGTTTGCATCAATTAATTCCAATTTAATTTTGATTCATTTTTGTTTTTTGATTGACCATTTCATTGATCATTTTTCGTTCATTAATCCGAAGTTAGTGTTTATGCAGATACAATTAAATGAGAATGACGAGATGTGTGTAATGTTTTAATTTTTTTTTTTTTTTTTCATTTAAATTTTGAAATTTTTGAGACAAATTTTACATGAAAAGAATGGAAACCAAAAGAGAAAGAAAAGAAAAAACTATAAATTTTCTAGAAAATGTGAATGATTTTTGTTCTTATCAAATGTTTCTAATAAAAATAAAACTCTAGAACACTATTACTATGATGATCATCTATCGACATATTCTAACTAAACTGATACTTACCAGGCGGACTAGAACGATTTGTTGCGTATTCGCGTGATGGAGATCGATCAACTGTTGGTAATTCGTTTAAAACACGTGCTGTACGGGCCGTAGGTCGTGGTCCAGAATTCACCGGTGGGATATCGGTGTTGTATGCTTCACGAGACATAATCTACCGCGGACGATCCGCGGTTCTTTCTATTTGAAATTAAAAGAAATTCTACAATTAATCTAAGGATTTCTAACTCTCACAATTCTAAATTAATGAAGAATAAGCTTTAAAGGTGCTTCAATAATTAAACATTTCAGTTTTGTTTTAGAAGAAAAAACATCAAAGTGATTCTTTGAATTCATGTAATTAAATATTTTGCTACTCCTAATTGACTTTACTACTCTCTGTCACCTTGTTATTACTATTAGAGTAAATAAATTACAGTTGGTTGTGACTTTTATGATTCTATACATAGAAACATTATCATTATCATAAATTAGAAACTCTGAATGATTATGAATACTCCTAAATTAAAATATTTATTACATGATCTTATGGTTAATTAATTTAAACATATCGTTTTCACTATCAAATACACATTAATTAAATATAATTTTTCAACTATTCTATGATTTCCATAACAATTTATTTAATGAAGAGCGTTTCATTACTAAATTTGTTTGGTAAAATTTTAATTTTTGCCTAAAGCAATTCAATATATTAAATAAAACACTATTAAAACCATTGACGAAAACATTATGGTTTAAAATTTATTGCTACTGGTAAATCGTTAAGTCAAATGTAAACGGATAAATGTTCAGTGAATTCTTAACACCATAAGTTTTCTATAACTATCATCAAATTGGGTGTAAAAATTAACGAAGACCGAGAGTGTTATTAATTACAGTTTCGCGTAAAATTCTTATACTGGAAATTATGTTGCCACTAACAACGGTTTTTGTTTTCCTTAGATGATGAATTGGGGCGGAAAAAAATATATGAAATATCTATGATACGGAGATGATGTTATCAATCACTTGAGATACAGCATCACTAATGAATCTCAAACACTTTATATAAAACGTTTTATGATTTTTATCACCTTCATCATAACTGACTAATATCATTTTACAAAATAAATCTTTTCATTTTTTGTGCATTTCTCTCTTGATTTTTAATCCGAAAACCGGTAATGAATAGCCTTAATGAGTCTATACACCCGCCCAACTAAAAAAGGTCATTGTCTGGGAAAAACAAACGTTTGCCATTTAATGGCAATTACAAACACACTCCTACACACTCAATAATAAAAATGAATGAAATTTTCCATTCATCGCATCATAAAGTTTCATAAAATTCAGACACTAATTATTTTATGTTACCGAATATTAAAACAATATGATTACTTGTGCCGAAATTAAGATTTTACATCAAACTAAAATTATCAATGAAAATCACCTAAGACGTTGTAAGGCAACATTAAAAATTTATGTGTTAAATTCTTGGCTGATAAATTACAATTAAAATTTACTCTTTCAACTCTGTGAAAAATTGTTCATTGTTCTCAACTCATAATGTGGAATTACTAATTGCATAGAAATACTGATGGTTTATACGCCCCTTATACCACATTCACATAGCAAAACAGACATCCATACAGATTTAATACCGAAATAAAACAAAAAACAGCATCAGAACATTGAACACCAGATGCATCACATAAAACATTTACATAAACATATGAAACATTTTATGTTTTACTCTTATTTTTGGGTTTCCATAATTAAAATTGTACGTGAATTATTTTCGGCATTTTTCCACTGTACACAAATAATAGTGAAATTGCTTTGAACTAGGTCAGTGATTAAAATGTACACTTTTGTTCAGATTTCCCTGTTCAATTTGTCGATTGAAAATACCATCAACAATTTAGGCATATCGTCATGTTCAAATAAAGTTCAATGATAGAGTTCCATATTTATGCTCTTAAGCTGCAGCTAAAAAAACAGTTCACAGAAATTGGATTACCGTTTGTGTCAATTAAAAATTAATTACGCTGTCAAATGGTTAGGTAAACGATACAAATCAATTCAATGAGTAGATGCGACCCTTTGATCTTTGACAAATTTTCTTTTTTTTATAAATATGGACCTCAATTGGATTACACTGTGGCTCTCACCATTTGATGCACTACATTTTATTCCACACAAAATAATTAAAACATAATTTCCAATTAAATTGATCGATTTAATTACCGTTTTATAGGCGCATACAAAATTGGATTAAAACATTGTTGTTGCTCAGCGACACATAAATTGTGATTAAATAAATTCTTTTATTCATATACTAAGGGTTTTAAATAGATTAAAGATTTTCATGTTTCATAAAAAAAAAAATGTTTCAAATAAAATTGAATTTATTTTCCAGATGTTTTCTTCAAAATATAAAATGTAATCGTAGGTGGCTATTCAATCATCATTGACCTAGGCTTTAATGCTACCTTATTCCTTGGCATTCAATACATTTCATACCACAAACTACAGTGACCGAACATAAACTATGTAAATCATATAAATTATTACTTTGTATATTGTAAATTTTATCACATAAAACATCGTTATACAGTTTATTTTTCAACTTATTTATAGATTGTTACGAATTATTTATCTACAATTTTATGCTCACCAGTTATAAACTAACTATACAATATTGAACGATTAAATTAATTTTCGCATGGTTACCAATTAGTATTTGTTTTATGAGCTGTGCTAAGCCGCACAATATAAAATAAATTATCTATTTTGGATTCGTGCTCCCAGTTAAATTCATTTATGAGCTGACCATACATTGATCTAATAAAGTATTAATCTAATAATGTAAATTAATTAAAGATATTCATGAATTTCATCAGGTAACATTAATGTCAGTCAGCCTAAAGGACACAATCTGACATTATTAAATGATGCCAATACCAAAGTGTTGTCGGTATCCCCAAAACATAGGAAATAACACTTTCAAACAAACAATAACATTTTCTTATGGGGACACTTTTCTTCTAAGTTTTTGTGCTAGGGATTTTCTTTTATTATGATTACGATGATGACTGATCCCAAGAGATATGAAAAAGCATTTTACGTAACAAAATCCAAGAAAAGAAATCATTGTAACAATTTAAGATGGTATCCTTTTTACTGATATTTTGGGTCGATATTCAGTTGACATATGAATAAAGTGAATGAAAACAGCGGAGTAAGAGATGGTAACCGATGCCTAATGTTTCATGGTTTCGTTATACCACATTGAATTCATATGATATTGTATATTATAATAATCATAGGTACCTCTATACCAACCAAATGAATACTTTAATGCTTATGCCTAATTCACGATGACGAGGGTTCAGAGTCTTTAATCAACTATCATGGGTTCATGGCCTTTTATATTTTTTAACACGAATATCAACGAGGATACAAAACCGTCACACATAAATGGTAATAAAATTTATTTTAACTTAAAAAAAAAAAAAAAAGAAAAACCAAAAATTATCGGTATTTCATGAAAATGGAAAATTATATGAAGAAAAATCTATTTTATGAACTTTTCGATTTCACTGATCACACCTCACTACCATCAATACACGACTAATACAGATTTTCGATCGTCATTTTATATACATTTCCTCTTCAATGTAATGGAAAACATCTCACAAACTGAATAATTCATTTGGTATTCGTTCGTCCGTAAAACAATTCCCATAAACATAATATTTCTGGAATTGAAATGAATAAAAAAGTAAAAAGCCGAATTTATACAAAAAATTATGTTCCTCTTTCCAGCGGAACATATAAATTGATTGTATACCCGAAGGCTGAATTTTTCTTATTGTATAAAATAATCTAAAAATGTTGTAAGTATCCATAAAACAGATTTAACCATATTGAGATGTAGACATAGAATACGCAGTGCCATATAAGTGATTTGTTACAGCCACTCTCATACCAATAATCAATAAACTATTTATAATTTCAATTGATTTTCTTATGTGATTCTACATTTCGGTTTTATTTTTTATTTAGAAGAATCACACTTGAGATAAAAGTAAGTGAATCATACTTGAATTGATTCATGTCATAACCATATGCCATCATTTCTTGACGAAGTAATTATCAGTTCTATTTAAAATATTTCACAATATTTGAATCAATGTACTTACTATCTAATTGCCATTCATTTTGATTACAGTTTTTCATTGAGTTTTCTTTATTTTAATCGAATAATTTAATGAGAATCAAATTGATATTATCTGTTATGTAATTCTTCTTTGGAGTTTTACAAAATAAAAATTTATTATTAGCTCCTTTGATTGGCATCTATAATAGACAATTGAAACCAACTTATGTGAATCAATATTTTTGCAATTAATTTACCAACAAGAACATTAGTACTCCCTCAGCTCGTCAACGATGATAAGATTCACTGAAACTGACTTATATGAGAAACAGTATCAAATACTTTGGCATCGAAACAGAAACGAAGAAAATTTCGTTTCTCATAAGAATCATAATAAGATTATCGATGTTTTTGTTACTTTGATGAATTGTTTACATGAGCCTTATAACATAAAGAAACGAAAACATAAAATTGAACAATGTAAGTGCCTAAGGAGAATATATTGTACCACTGACGCGTTATTTGATTTTCATAAAATACCATAATTGAAGATGGATAAAAAACAGAAACATTATTTTTCTTCAACTCAAATAAATATGAATTCCATGTTTATATTAACCACACGTACTTTCTCTTGTATCCTGAATAAAATGTAAGTAAACGAAAACATCAAAATAACTGTAGAATTCATTTGATCAAGTGGAATTCTTGTTGTTCTCTTTTCCGAAATTCAATAGAAACTCTAAGGTTGGCCACAAAGATGACTTTTATGAACGATTTTTTATGAGCAAAGGACATGCTAAACCACCCAACTTATATGAAATCCCAAAGCAAAACAAAACGTATAAATTTTTATTCAGTATCGCTTAGTTGAGGGTGTTGGTCAATCTATTACCGCTCCCGATTTATTTTCACTATACTTTTCTACTGGTAATCATGGAATACTTTATTATAAATATTTTCTTGTTATTTCACCCGTAACGAAAAACAAAATGAAAGTAAGAACAACTAAACATACCACACAATTATGAATTCTCCGAGTTAACTACATCTCTTTGGATTATTTATTAAACAACAATTTCTGGGGGGTGAATAACCAATTTTCTTTTTCATTTATTGTGAATTGGGGGAGTGGGGGAACACAAAATTTGTTGAAAAGCAATTCCTTAAAGGTACGTTAGATAAGTGTATAGCGGCAGTACATATGAATATGATTCAATGTAATTGTAAATTTATCAAAACGATTAATACATCTGTATTGTCTGTGTATGGCGAAATATTCTATTCATTGTTCCCATCATCAAATACCAAAAAAAAAAAAAAGAAATGGTAAATTATAATTTTATGGTTCTCAAAATTCAAGTAATACACAGTAAATGAATTATTAATGAGATCCATATTTTTCCATATGAATTCATTTCGTTTGGATTTTATTTTTGTCGTGGTTCTCTTAACCAGAAAACAGGCAAAACAAAACTTTATGATATTGTTAACATTAAAAACCATTGAGAATATCATCTAAAAAAGGAATCTATATTTGATATCCAATATGAAAGTATCAAACGAAAAAAAACCGTTTTACCTTTAACCTTTTTCAACACGGAATTTATGAATTTATTATAAGCTGAGACAATATTTTAGTGGAAAAAAAAATGAAAATCCATGGTTGCATTTAAACTAAAATTCATTAACGAATATCCATTCATTAGATGAAGTAGAATTTAGTTCATTCGTTTTATTCTTCAACTACACTGTGTTAATTGGCGCATATTAAAACAAACGACTCAATTACCATACACATTGAAATGTATGGGAATTGCATAACATTAACTTATGATTCACAATAACTTTCAATTGTATTAGTCTCATATTTCACTGCGGCTTTTCCATTGTAAATTAATGGTACTTAAAAACAAATATAAATCAAACCCCATTACTCATTATGATCTACTGACATAATTCGATTTAGCCGACCATAAACATTAATGTTTTCTTCTCTTCGTAAGAGTACATGTTTCAATAAAATCAAATCGTCTATTAGTGTTAGTTTTTTCAATAAATTTTCAATTAATGCAGTTCTCCAATTATTCCATTTTGCACTTAATTTTAAATTAACAGTTCCTTCTGAACGCATAAAACTGAAGAGTTTATTGAGCATACCGTTAAAATTAATAAAACAGATACATTGCAAAGAATCCATTAAATTTTATACTCGTTTCATCATATATGGAAAATCCTTGTATTAAAAAAGAGAAAAAGAGTGAATTTCATAAACTGACGCCTTCATGTCGATTTGGACCGTTAAGATCGAATACTCATCATTTGATATTCTTATTGATTCACAATTTTCTTACGCATACACAATCTTCTGCCATATCCCAACCATTGCAATAATTTCAGATGATTTAACCGAAAAAACCATGGCGTCTAAATATCATCATCTGATGATGAATCAAATCTATCAAATAAGACAGTTTTGGGGAGCTTTCACAAATTATCACTCGATTTTAACTTGGATATTATCAACACTAAATTGACTGTTAAATTACCATCTCAACTACATTGTATTTATACAGTAATGTATATAATGCGTGACAACCAAAGAAAAATCATTCAAAAACGGTTTTCACAAAAATCCAGAAGAAACACACAAAAATAAACGTTAAATTGAATGCCATTAGAAAGCACCGAATAGAATGAAAATTCTGCACAAAACCGAATTTTCTATATAGCCCATCATATTTTCGCTTGCCTTATGATTACACATTTTATGTTTCCTACTACCTTGACGACAACAACAACAGAACACCAAAAAAAAGAAGAAAAGTAATGTAAAATAGCAACGTTTGCATACGATAAAATCCCTTAAAAAAGTAAATGCCACAGAGTCTTTGGTATATGAGAACCCTGAGAACCATTATCTGTTTTTTCTTTTTCTTTTTAACTTTATTGTTACCCATCATATTTACTACGTTCTTGGGGTATGGTAATTTTTGGTTCTCATGAAATAAACTTTATTGATTTTTCAGCATTTCATTTTTATGCGTTTTCATACACCACCGAAAACCACCCCAACTGTTCATATACTAGTCACTATCCCACACATAGAAGAGTAACAGAAAAGATACACGGCACTAATGGCCATAGAACACAATAAATAAGTATATAAGAGATAGAGGAAGTGAATTGTAGTAACGAAAGAATAAAAGATGATGAAGGATACAATCAAACTCGCCGCGGTATTACATGAACCAACAAAAAAAAAGAGAAAAACTATGGAATAGAAATGAGAAAAGCAGGAAAACGGATCCATTTGAAATTTCAATGGAAAGTATGTTTTCTCTTTACCCATTTTGTACCATTTTTATTACATATTTCTTATGCAAAAATCAGTAGCGATTTAAGTGTTTGGAAGGCATCAAGAGAATGAATCAACATCATCATCTATTGCATAATAAATACGCGAGTGATATTCTTCATTATTTCGGTTTTCCATCTTCCACATACGATTATGGTTATCCATATGTATAGAAATGGCAGAGAAAAAGGAATAAGAACGATCAGCTATAAGCTCACAGTTTATATCGTATCAAGTCCCCATTGATTTCATACCGTATCATCATCTCTCCCATATGGGATGCTAAGCAGCACGAGGAAAATAAAGTAAAAAAATCATTTTGTCTCTCTTATTTGCTTATGATTGTCTTCAACTGTGCATATAATTTTCTCTATGCGAGTGCAAAAGTGTCTGCTCACTCATATCTTTTCTTCATCAATATTAGCTGTTTCTGTTTAAATTTATGCCATACGTTTCAGGATGACATCACATACAGTAGAAGAACATCTAAAACTGGATAAATATAAAATGGTAAGCACAAGTGTAAAGCTCAATGAAATGTACTTTAAGCCATACGTATTGTTATGTATATTTATTACTGTTAAGAAAACAATCCACTTTAAATTCTATTGCTTTTAGATGCCACCCTCCATTTACTTAACACGTAACGTTATGAAATACGAAACATAGTAAAAATATATTTATCAACACGAATTGGTGTTAAGATGAGACGACAAATTTCATTGAATAAAATCGATTTCTAGGAATGAAAATAAAATGAAAATTAACTTCATTATGGTTTCATTGGAAATAAAAAAGAAACAAGAAAAACTCTAAATTTATTGAATTAACACACATGGAAATGCTCTGTTCTCAGGTTGTCTTTTTTAAATTTCAATTATATTCCACTTGGGAGATTATTATTAAGGTTTATAGTTCAATACCTACAGTTTAACACAGCAGTTTCTAATTAACTAACACATAGAGAGTCAACTAAATACGGTTTAATGAAGACGATTAATCTTTCTATCGATTTTCTTAAGGAAAATTGGAGAAAAATAAAACTGTTGACAGTGTCATGTAATATCTTCTGTCTATTAATAGGACTAGACTATAAGTCAATTCTAATGACAATTGAAGTTTCAAATTCACAAAATTAATTCTGTTCATTTCTTAGTGTAATTGCAAATGTAATAAATTGCCTACATTGTTATGAGATGACTATTGGTGGTTAAATGATTATTATGAATTTTGTTTTAAAAGAACATTGAAATACATTGAAATTTAGCATAATTGTGTCTGTGTATTTTAATTAAATAAAACTATAGAAATTAAATTTGTTTCTATACATTGCTGAATGAATATTGAAAGATTATTTGTTTTTTTTTTCTTAAATAACGATCAGTGAATAGTAAAATACAATTAAAAACCACCTTTTCATGTTGAATATTTTGCATAATAATCCTTGTTCTCTAATGTTAATAATTTTTTTAGTAAATTCTTTTAGTTTTGATTGCAATTTATATGTGATTTTTGCTTAAAAATTCCAAGTAGTTTCTTCGTTATCTGTTCAGAAACGCTCTATAATTTTAATTGCAATTTTTTACGTGTACGTTTAACTAATCAAATGTCTGATTCCTTTAACAAAAATACCATAATTGAATTAAATCATAATCCAAGATAATTTCTTTTAAAAACTGTGTGATTATTAGTTTATCTATTTTACTCGACACAATTTTAAGTGACAAAATTAATCAATGGAATGTAAATCTGTTAAGTTTTCATCAATTATTACAAGAGATTAATTATTCATTTTAATTTCAGTATAGTAGATTCAATGATTAACTAAATTTTAAATAATTAAATTGATAATTATTATTTTTTAATTTTTTTTGTTTTGGTTTTGATAAAAACACTCCACCTTAGATTGCTACACTATTCCTTCACAATACGGTCTTGGTACCGCACTCATGTAAAATGGCACACACAAAATATTTTTATGTTTTGTATTAACAAGAAAAAAAAAACAACAAGCAAAACAGGAGAGGAAATAAAATATGCTCCTAATCACCGTAACACTTCTCTTCTATCCATTCAAACAGAAAATTCACTATGTGTCTCTCTTTCGTCAAATCCAAAATCGGGTGTTTTTTTTTTTCTTTTCTTTTATTTCTTTGCGAAAACCAAATTTTCCCTTCTCTTCTATTTGAATTTCACCCCACTGATATGAAATTAATTAAACTCATTCAATTTGATTGAGTATCAACACTAAAATTTAACTAGAGATTAGTTGAAATTTCTGTACAGGTTTTCATGATTTTTCTTTCATTTTTTCTTCTCAATATAATCTATTTCCGCAACGCGACATTTCCGCGCTGGCCCACAATTTTCGTCCGCCATTGAAGCAAATGGGGCCACCACTAGTTTTCCATTTTATGCCATGTAATGGAGCCACCAAATGGTACAAGAAAAATTTCACACTCTTTCTTTCCTAATTTTTATGTTTTCTTCAAATTCCGTTTCTTTTTATCGAATTTTTTCTTTCGATTGATTGTGGACAATAATCCGACAAATACAATTAATCGATAAAAATTTTCCTCTGTAGTTTTACACCCCCAAAAATATAATACAAATATTCAAATAGAAATCACACAAATTATTACTCGTTTTCTGATAGCTCTGATAAGAATTTTCATTCTATTTTTTCTCAATCGAAAGGCTCACCGTTTCACCACAATTCATTCACATGGAAAACTAATTGCTATAAAGATGAAAAATTTAAGATAACACTCTTTTAACTTTTCTACAATTTTCTTAATTTAGTCAAATAGTGTTTATCGGTTCTGTTAAATAAGTTTTCTTTTCCTTTCAGTTTATTTTTTTTTTCTTTTTCTTTTAGTTAATTTAATTTCATTTAACACTCACACACTATATGTTTTGCCACTTGAATTTTTATTTTCCATATGAATCCAACAGAAAAAAGCAAAATGAAAATCACACACCACAGCCCGTAGACGAGAAAAAGTAGAGTATTGAACAGAAAATTGGTCGAGTTTTTACTGACTCTCCGTAAAACTTTTTCTTTTCCATATCAGTGAGAGATCAATGAAAAATTTTCTGTATATGTGTTCCACTAAATTTACCTGCACTTGCGCATTACCTTAACACACACTGTAGGGTTTTAGTTTATTTCTTTTCTCGTTGTAATATTTTCACTGTTTTTTTTTTCTGTATTTTCTTTCCATTACACATACAGATAATTTGATTCTCTATTATTTGGCTCTCAATACACTCTGGTTCACTTATAGAAATATACAAATAAGCAGAAAAGGCAAGTAGACTCTTAGATGCGTTGGGCACCATCAAATGCCTGCATTGAGATGAGAATACTAACTTATAATCATAACGTTTGTAATAAAACATAATAAAAATTGTACGATTGTTCGATGATGTTTTATGTTTTATTATGTTCGGTTCGTGTATGAGTTATATTCTAACATGAAAATTCTGAAGTTTTACCATGAACATTTTTCCACTCGACTACTGACGATTGATGGCTTACACCACCCCCGCCTGAAATTGGCTACCTCAAACAGTCTAGTCGGAGTTTGATTTTAATCGCCGGGATTTTTGTACACTCGAGTACACGATACAGTGGCACAAACGAAGGTGTCTCACATACCGTATGACTTTTAACTCAAATCGTTTGCGATACGATACGAAAACTTAATAATAATTGTTCCTCTATAATAATGGTATTCACGTACCAAATAATTATAAATGTAAATGAAAGTGCGCAAATCAAATAATTCATAAGATTTTCTTCAAGAA
Source organism: Coboldia fuscipes (assembly GCA_001014335.1). Classification (NCBI taxonomy): domain Eukaryota; kingdom Metazoa; phylum Arthropoda; class Insecta; order Diptera; family Scatopsidae; genus Coboldia; species Coboldia fuscipes. The sequence goes on from JXOR01000190.1 coordinate 139,056, forward strand.
AATCAGAATTATAGAATAGAATTATTTCGTGGTCATTGTGAAGGAAACCGTAATTCATTGTATGCGATGTGAGAATTATAATTAGAAATTTTATGGGAAATACTATTTTTAATGGTGTGTTTCACTTACCTTCAGTGCGGTTACAGTAAACAAAACAACCTGTTCAACTTTTCACGTACTCCAATTGAAACACATTAATTTCATGTTTTCCAATAAATCCATTGTATAATTATGTATAATGAACACTTATAAACGACTCTAGCACCACCAAATACATTAATTCTATTATTAAATTCAATAAAATTAGAAGAAGTGTTTTTTTTAACGCAATTCGTAAACAAACTGGAGAAATTCGAACTTCCTTGTTCTTAGTTGAGACACAGTGGAGAGTTGATTTGGTGAGTTCGAATTTCGAAATTGTGTCTTGGTTACTTTAATCATTTTTTTTTATTTACTTTTAATTTAGAGTTTTAAAGAAACTAGAAAGTTAATTTGAACTATAAATTGGAATATGAACTACTACTACTAAATGATGAACTACTCTCTGATAATTCTATAAATTATTTGATTTAAGTTGATATTTATTTTAATTTATTTAACCTACTCATACTATACGACCTCTTCGAAATACCATAGTCAAAGTTATTATAGGACGAATTGAAGATCCAAGCGCATCTGTAGGTTCATACATACCGAAATTAGATTTATGCTTAGGAACACACAGCGGTACATAGAATCTTCTACTTGAAGGAATCAAAATATAAAGGTTGGGCGATAGAAAGAAGCTATTCAATCGCCCACACAAGATATCGAATAGGAAGCTTAATTAAAACTATAATGGTTTAATTGAATTGGTAATTCTACATGACTCCTCACCATCGAGTCTTCCTCCTAAATATTTACACGCCACTGATTAATTGTATGCATTGGTTATTAATACCAAATCGAATAATGATTTTTATAATTTTATTAAATCCTGAAATACACCTTTAAAATTCGAATCGCAAATGGTATATTTTAAATAATAAAATTAATGAAATTATTGATGTTAATAGTAATTGAATTTGTAATAGTAGATATTGAATATCCCAGTGATTGAATGGAAAAAAGCGTTTGCTAACATCAACTGATATCCTGAGAAGGACGAAATGGAGGCGGGGAACGAGTAACATATACAAACATATGAATATATGCGGGAAAAGACGCCATGAACAGGACCTTTTGGAACTAGACAACCAGTTACCGCTGAAAAGTGGAAAAGCTGCTACAGAAGAAGAAGATAATAAATTTTCAAAAGACGAATTTGATCTCTTAAGAGTACAAATTGAAATTCAAAAAGTTGCATGTGAATTTTATTTATGAGATTTCAAAGTGCAAATACTATACATTCCAGGATAGTTTCTCTAATTTCTATTTAATAATTTCGAAACAATAAATGCTGTAGATCGCATGAACAGAGGCACAACATTGTAATAATTTTGTCTTAAATATTTCACTTCTTTTTGCACTCTGAGTGTGCAGTTGATGTATTCCACTGTTATACTGCTGATATACAATTAGACGAAAGTACGCCAGATGAATAATTAAATAACAATATTTTAATGTGCCCTATAGGTCAGGTTAATCGTTTACCGTTTTCATTTTGCCACATTTAAAAGAAACATAAAATGAAAATTGCATTCGAAGTGTATGTAAGTAGTGTTTAATAGCTGCCTCTACCAGTTCCGTATAATGTTGATAAATTATGCTGTAAATCAATACAGCAAGTAAATACTTATATTGTAGAATTCGTGAATTACCTGTTTGAACATAGAAACCAAATTAATCATTATAATTTATTGGTTTTCATGAGAATGTGTTGTTAAACATTTTTTATCTGTTTAAAATTCTATAAAAAAAAACCAATGGAATGTAAGCAATCAGATATGAATAATTCGTTATTACATGAAAATTCACATATTCAATCACATTAAATATTTTTTATTTTCAATCATTTGCAATTAACTGATTTATTTGATTCCATGTAAATATTGTAATTTAATTGGTCTACTATTACATTGAGAATGGCTAACAAATTAATTCATTTTATTTAATTGGATCTCAAAGAAATTGATATCAACTTTCACCTCAAACAGTAGAGTTCATTTTAATCAAACATTGGTTAATTGATATCGGAAAAAGAAAATTAATTGTAAAAATTTAACACTTAAACTTGTCAAGATTCGCTCAATTCGATTGGTTGTGCAGTAAAAAAGCATTACCACCTTAAGAAAACTTAATCATAAACTCCAAATCAACTTGGAATACATCATTTTCCTTACATAACTAAAAACCAAATAATACAAATGGAAATTATAAATATTAATTTAATCCTAATCACTTATACAATTACAAATTATTTTCATTTTTAATCAGGTTTTTGACTTCAATTCCTAACACTGTCATTAAATAAATTAAATTATCATCTAATATCGGTTGCATTCGTTTAATACTTCCATATCGAGTCTTTCCAATTAGTAAACGGTTGATACCATTTCATTAATTAAATAATTTTCTAAACAAAATTTCATCTCATTGACTTTCATCATAAACTGGGCGAGTATCTATTGAGTGGCTCTATTACCAATCAAATGTGTCATCATTTGCATGTATACTCCTCCGTACGTTCATGGCAAATGTCACATTGTACCTCACAACACCATCGAAATTTACAATGACATTGCCAAGTTCGATTAAATTGATGTGTATTATACCCACGGCCACAGCATAATAGATCACATCCTTCAATACCAGACGTGGTACGATTACATTTACGACCCACCGTACCAAATGAACCCAATGTTGGATCACGGTCACAATAATTCGGTGACTGCTGTAAATACACTAATTCCATTCGTTTCGGTCTAAATTTCTTTGGATTCGAAGAGCCTGATCCTCTCCTGCAAAAATCAAATTTTAGAATTCATTAACAACTCTTCCTTTCATTTAAGATCGAGATGAAATTCAAACTGTATTACTTACCGTTTTAATACTAGATCTATGTTGCCGCGCTTATCACTAATCGCCTGTACATGGCGTGCTTTATGGTATCGTTTCATTAATACATCACCTACAGTACGAAATGATGGTAACGATTTCCAGCATGTTTTCATAGCACATGAACCACTGATTCCATGGCATTTACAATCAGTTCGTAATAAATTTTTTACAATCTATAATGAAATGTGCAAAATTATTTATTAAGTTTCCCATTGCTCAATATTACTCTTATACAATTATAATTGTGGGAACGATGAAACGAATTTCTTACTTTTTTTCTTTTATCAAAATCGAATAAAGTGTTGAAGTTATGTGAAAAAAAAACGAAATGATTTTCGGTTAAAATTGCGACTAAAATGATGTGTTATTATGAAAAACATAAAATCAATTGCCAATTTTATGGATGCAACATTAATATGATTCAGACGTTTCTTTTATGAATTTTATTCACTAAAAAATATTCTCATTCTTTTTAACCGAAAAGAATTCATAAACCTGAATTTCTTTACAACAAAAAAAAAACACAACTGACTTCTATAACTGTAATTCGTTTTTCCAAGTCCCCCTTAAGTATCGTTTCATCTTTCTTCGAATTCGGATTTGTATTTCACCTTAAGCAAAAACCATTTAATATGAGACAATACATACCTTTCGTCCAGCACGATTATTATGCTGATTCATTTTGGATCTGTCATCATCTTCTATTTCACGAGCATCCAAAAATTTTTTCGCATATCTCATACCAAATGTGATATCGGCTGAACATCCACCCCATTTCCATGATTGGGTTTGATCGCGTATCGTTGAGCGACGCATTGCATCACAGCCACATAATGTGATATTACCACGAGCACAAGCTGCTGTTATTGAATGTACAGCAGCAGCACTTGATATTGCATAAGTAAATGCAGCCTCACGGGATCCTTTTATTTTCAAATGGAATGAAATCAAATAAAATTAAATTAAAATAAATCAAACGAAATCTGTGAGTTTTAATTCTTAAAAAAACATAAAACTAAAGAAAATCAAACAAACAATTAATTTTATTTTATTTGTATTGACATTAACGATGTGAAGAATAAATAAATGATTTCCCACCTCTGTATGAATGAAATCTAAACATGAAACAATTTTCAATTTGTATTTTATTTTGTTCATTAATGAATCGGATTCAATAAATTAGGTGGGGTATCATAAATTTCAATATCAGCATGTCATGTCAATACTGTATACAAAACACTAAAACACAACGACTGTTATGAAACTGTTAAAAATAAAAAGTACCACATGAAATGTGTAATAAAACAAAATCTTACAAGACTTCTTTTTTCATATAAAAAGAATTTATGAACAAAAATTATTGAATGCAATTTGACATATTTGGCTGACGATTTTCAATGCAAATTCTTTATGTTTAGAATTCATACATGGAACGAGATAAAATAAACAAATTGTCTGGCAAATTGAGATTATGGAGAGACATAAAACCATTGGGTGGGTGGCAATAATGGGACACACCGATCAGGTGGACTAAGAATTTATTTATTTTTTATTTTGTCTTATATGAACTCATTTGAATATGAGTATTTCTATTTATAAACACCAATGAAATATCGAAAATTATAAAACGCAATCCCATTAGGTGTATCGGTTCATATAAATCCATAGTAAATCCAAACAATCGCCACCATTTTTATTAAGAAAATATCAAACTATTCAGGTCAATTTTAAAGTTTACTTTTTTCGGTGAGATTACGTGACAATAGATTAAAGAAAATTATAAAAGACACGACGAGGTATTAAGTTCTCTGTTTCATTCAATCCAATGATGAATAGTGAAACAAATTAGATTAAGAATTTAATTGTAATCGAAACTACAATCACCACTTGAATACACCTGAGAAGATGACTAACAATTGGGTTCTGTTCGCAATCAAATATCATGATAAATGAATACGGAATTGAATTGTGACACTAATTCCTTTGGCATATTAATTATATCTTACAATTTTAAGATGTTTTAAAAATTCGTATAACCTTTTCTGTTACTTAAATATCAACGCATATTCAACATAAGTCAAATGATGTTTAGTATGACTCAATTGATGACATTATAACCGTTTATGACTCTTTTATATCCTGCGGCGTACTAATCAAATACCAATTTGAACCAATATGAATCCTCCATCAATTAAATGAACTTTTTTTTTAAGAACTGCGTAAAAATGCTTTAATCATTAAAACATCGTTGGACTTCATGCCGTGATAAATTATAAATTGAATGAGAAATAATAAACCGAATTTGTTCAAAAGGTTGCTCTCGCCTACAGAAGTATCAACAAATTGAATGAATTTTTTTTATTCACTGTAACATAACATTAACAAACATAGAATGATACATAATTGTATCTACGTAATTCATATACAATTTTTCACTATCCTGCTATCGCTTAACAATTTTATTTTTATTTTGTTGTTGTTGTGTTTCACTATTAAACGTCAACGCAACTCAAATTAATCTTTTTAATTCTTTCAATATACCTGGAAGTTATAGATAAAAATAAAGAGAAAAAGAATACGAACAAAATCGCCATGAAATTAATGTAATTAATTCAAATTTGTATCGGATAAGAGACACCAGCGATTTTCATTTTAAAAGAAATAAAAACTGAGGAATTGCATTTAGCATTTCAACATGATCACAATTGACGATAATGAAATCAATTTGAATTTTATGGACCCACCACGCCAAAATTTAAAAAAACAAAATTATTTATGGTAAACATTGCAGTTGAGTTTTGTTTTTTATGTGAAACCATTGATCATGTATCGTTTCTGTTTTTTTTTTTTTTTTTTTTTTTTTTTTTTTTTTTTTTTTTTTTTTTTTTTTTTTTTTTTTTTTTTTTTTTTTTTTTTTTTTTTTTTTTTTTTTTTTTTTTTTTTTTTTTTTTTTTTTTTTTTTTTTTTTTTTTTTTTTTTTTTTTTTTTTTTTTTTTTTTTTTTTTTTTTTTTTTTTTTTTTTTTTTTTTTTTTTTTTTTTTTTTTTTTTTTTTTTTTTTTTTTTTTTTTTTTTTTTTTTTTTTTTTTTTTTTTTTTTTTTTTTTTTTTTTTTTTTTTTTTTTTTTTTTTTTTTTTTTTTTTTTTTTTTTTTTTTTTTTTTTTTTTTTTTTTTTTTTTTTTTTTTTTTTTTTTTTTTTTTTTTTTTTTTTTTTTTTTTTTTTTTTTTTTTTTTTTTTTTTTTTTTTTTTTTTTTTTTTTTTTTTTTTTTTTTTTTTTTTTTTTTTTTTTTTTTTTTTTTTTTTTTTTTTTTTTTTTTTTTTTTTTTTTTTTTTTTTTTTTTTTTTTTTTTTTTTTTTTTTTTTTTTTTTTTTTTTTTTTTTTTTTTTTTTTTTTTTTTTTTTTTTTTTTTTTTTTTTTTTTTTTTTTTTTTTTTTTTTTTTTTTTTTTTTTTTTTTTTTTTTTTTTTTTTTTTTTTTTTTTTTTTTTTTTTTTTTTTTTTTTTTTTTTTTTTTTTTTTTTTTTTTTTTTTTTTTTTTTTTTTTTTTTTTTTTTTTTTTTTTTTTTTTTTTTTTTTTTTTTTTTTTTTTTTTTTTTTTTTTTTTTTTTTTTTTTTTTTTTTTTTTTTTTTTTTTTTTTTTTTTTTTTTTTTTTTTTTGAATTAATAAAATCGATTTTTATTAATTTACACTGGTTTTCTTATTTATTGATTCATGTGTACAGTTGTTTTTGTTGGCAATAAAACATCTAAAATTCACTTTTTAAAATGGTGTAGGATTCAAAATTGTATAATAATGTGAGAGAGCTGAAGAAACGCCAACCTGGGGGATACAAGCAGAAAAAACTAAAACGAAACATTAAAGTTAAACAAGCGACACATTTTAATCTTTTGGCTGGCGGTCCAAATACACACCTCATTAGATATAAAAGGTGCCTTTCTTTAAAAACAAACAAATAATTGATAAGACGAACGCCCCGGGACTAAAAGGTGCATTTGTTCAGGTAAACATTGGAAGCCGATTAAGTACCCCTTTTATAAGCTATTGATTGAATTCAATGTATTTTCACAGTTTAGAATATAAGAAATAAATGTCAGATAATAATCGTGTAACATAATTTAAGAACCATAATGTTCAATAAATTGTAAATTAACTTTTGTATTTAAATGACCAAAAAAGTAATCAGAAATACCAAATTGATTGCATCCTTAATTTATGCGACACGATATTAACATTGATGTAACATTACCTACAATTTTATGAGTCTGTGTGACCAGTTCATAGGGTTATGGCCATAGAATTCAATCAATATTAAGATTAAATTTCATTACCCACTCTCATTCTCTGTCTTGTTGCTTCTTATAATCAGGTAATATAAAATAAATTCTCTATAGAATACTAAAGATTCGTTGCAACAAAACAACATCAAATATATTGATTAACTGTCAACAATGTTTCATTTAAAAACGTTCTTCTATTATTTATAAAATTATATAATTCTATTATAATGAAATTAAAGATTCTGTAGGCGATAAAATACCACCAACATTTAAATAAATATTAAATGAAGAGAAAGCGGCGCATTTAATTGCATTTTATGTCGCGTATACATAATTATTGGGCGCCTTTTACTATTTTATAATCATTTACAAATAAACTCTCAGATACATTTATTCTAAATCGAAATTCATTTAATTGTGTTAAAGGAAAAAAACAAACTCTGTTACAAATTGACTCAATACAAATTCGTTATAAAAACAATTTAAATCGTTATGAGTAACAAGAAAATCTTGAATGAGTTAAAATTTATGTTAAATTGATTGAATATTTGTCATAAAGTTAATTAGAACTTGCGGTATTTTATAAGACATTTAAATATAAAATTCATGTAACTGAAATACTATGTAAACGATACGGTTAATCGATCAAACTAAAGGTACTTTTATATGTTGGTATATTCAGTTAACTTAAATTCAACACCCTGCTGTTGTTTGACACACAATTACATTGCTCTGTATATTTAAATCAGTTTTACTTGTCATCTACTTGTGATCTTGTGCCGCATATTAAAAATGAAAATTACAAAATCTATGGCACTGGGCAGTGGGAATTTCCATTGTATTTTACATTGATTATTATACTGTTTAAAGGACTGTCTATTGTATGATTAGGAATGCAATTCCCTATTGCGAATTAAAACATTTCTTACGATTAATCGATTCGTTCATATATCAATATCTGAACATCAATAGATTAAAAAAATGAAAATTATATTGGAAATAATATCGATGATCGTGATCTAATCCACCACCGATGATAATAAATGGAAGATGAATTCAATGGATTCATAAATTTTCATTATACGTTCAGTCCAAAGGTAAAAGCTTTTTCAAATAATCCGTTCTATGAATCCAAATAGAATTCTCCATCTAACAAACGTTAACTTAGTTACCACAAAAGTGAATGCATTCAAATCAATCAGCAGTTATCTGGTAAACTCTCTACTCAGTGAAGAAAAGGAAAGAATTTCGTTAAAATGACAATGGATATCTCTCCCACCTACACACAGCATGAATCGTGTGTCCATTCATATTTAGCAGTGATAAATTCTTAATTGCATGACACTAACCAACCATTTTTCTATTCCTTTCACATTCAGTGATATTCATTAAAATTCACTGATTTAAATCATTTATATGATTTTCTTTATTATTTATATGTGATACATATTAAACTATGTGATTTAATTATCCCAATAAATAAATGACAACAACAAAAAAAAAATACTTTGTACCGTTTAAACTCTAAAGACATCATGTGGTGGTATCCTTCTGTGACCAAATACAACACAGGTGGTATTTGCTATGTAATTAAAAACGTAATAAAGTCCCAAAACAAGTTTATATTTAATTTATATTTTATTTTGAGATTTTCTTTATATTTTTTGTTGATCTCAGTGTATGAATGATTCGTATTAAAAAAAAAAAAAAGAATTTGCAATTTTAAATGCACATCTTTTCACATTAAGATTATGTATCCATAAATAAATTACAAAATGAGTTACATGTAAAACAACTCACTGAATTTTTATGTTTAATTCAATAAAATTCACAACATCATTAATAATCAACAAAATGTATGGAAAAAAAACATTTTTGTATTACAAGAAGTCGAGGCAGTGATGAAATCGTTTAATAGAATCCAGTCGTAGTCATATTACTGTTCATCCACAACAGCAGATGAAAAGTAACTCTGTTGAGAATTTTAAATCAAACGAAAAGATCAAAATCGTAGACGTGATTTAAGACTTAATTGATTGGGGAGACAATACAGAGCAGTGAATCACGATATCATCACCAAGTAGTTAAATCAAGTCCATCCCAAACTATTGAAGCTACCCAGCACTGATCCTTAGATCTTCACAAAGATTCATTATATTTCTTTGAATGAAATGACCCAATTTGGCAACATATAAATTAATAAAAAAGTCAAATACTTTAACATAAATGAAATTCATAGCTTTTTTTTCATCACTATTCCTTTTCAGTTGTCTCAACAACAACAATAAATGGCAACATAAACTAATGAAGCTTAACATTTTATCAGAGATTACCATCTTCTTAAAACTGCACAGATTGAAGAGCAAAAATAAACTAAGAAAACAGCCAACCAAACATTAAACGAATGTTATACATTTTGTTTTTTTTTTCTGTTCTACAAAGCGTTGGATACCGTACTAAAACATTTTCCCATAAATACCCTGGTCCCGATTTCAATACATACTTTAATTGGCATAACAATAATAATGAAAAGCATAATAATCTAAAATAAAAAAAAAATAATCAGAAACCTGCCAATAAATAATGTTGAAATGTTAAAGTATAACACAACGAAAAACTTCAAAAAAAAAAAAACAGCAACAAATTTAATACTGGAAGATCAGCAAAAGAATTGAATTTAAGTTACCATAATCAACTTGAATAGCACGAATTCAAACGAATTTATACATGCAGTCTCTCATAGATTCTTATTTTAACTCATTCATTATTATTTATCTGTTCGATTTCGTTTCATACAAAAAACAAAATAAGAACTAATAAATAATTTAGTATTTCTTGACGGTTATTTTCTTGTTCAGTTTTTCTACAAATACAAAAACTATAAGATTGTCCAGATAAACTTGATCATATTGAAGTCAAAAACGTTTAAGCCATCTTTTACAGATGAGACACAGAATACAAAGAAAAACATTACAGCATAAATTGACCATCATACGCTTCATAATGATCATAATAATAAGAAAATTGAGCCAAATACAAATTAAATATTCTCTTTACCTATACTTTTAATACAATTCCGTTTATACTTTAAAATCACTCATAGACATTTCTATAATCTTTATTAATCCAATCTGCGTATATTAATATTTGAGTGAACGTCTTTATCAAGTGTTTCTATAACATTCAATATTATTAGTTATTTTCTTTTGCACTTCATATTCAATGAACAGGTAAAATACATTAATGTATTTATTGAATTTAAATTGATATAACATGAAACGTGATATATAATTTAATGCAATTTTTATGTAAATTATTAAACAAAAATGCCACATACAAATTCTATGATCATATCTTTTACATTTACTTCCATTACCATCTCGTGTGCCTCTTAATCTTTATAATTTCTTATTAAAATGATAAACCGTTGATAATACGAATTAATTTTTATTCATCAACAACATTACAATAACAAATATTATAAAACTTGTCCTCTCTCTGTAAATTTCATTATCGTTCGTTTAATTGAATTAAATTCAATAACTGATTAAAAAAGAGCCGATTATTAAGTGCAGTTATTAAATTGTTAATTGCGATTTTATTTCATCGCCAATCTTTTAAAGAACATTTCATTGCCATCGGATAACTTAATTGAGTGATAATTAACCTGCATGATCGTAAACGTATGTTAACTAAGAAGATAGTCGGTTGTTTTCAAAAGAACCGTTGTAAGTTATTAATATTCAACGAATACATAGCAAATTCAATTTATAATGTCGAACATAATCTGATTGAATCATTTCGTAATGATTGATCTGGTATTACAATAATTAATTGTTAAGTAAATTTAAAGGCGTTACACATGTCAATATAATCATGTTATGTATGAAACTATCTAAACATGAATTAATCATGATAATGAATACACAATTTACTCAATCAATTAATATGTACTTCAATTATCTCAAAAATTAATTAATAGACTTTGTCTCAGTCTGATAATTAATCAATTATTACATCCCATTGATCGTAAAAAAAATAGTGAAAACTTAATTGCTATTCAATAACACCTCAAAATATCCGTTGCATTTTAATCAAGTAATTAACTTCTTCTGTGTACGTTTCATTTCTGTCTTGTTGACTCTATAAATTTCATCTAATTAACCTCGTTGACAACCTGAATCAGTCAACCTAAGACAGTGTGTTATACATTTAATTATAGGATACTAAATACACAGATTTGCCACTGTATTTAAGCGTTGGCGTTATTAAAACCATTTAATAATGAATTTTCTTTCAGCATTTCATTCGATATAATTACAGTAAATAAATCATGATCTTATGTGGGCTGTATTATAAGACTAAAAATACTTCAGCACCGAATTTATTTCAAGTTTTAAATTGCCATATCAATAACACAACACAAATAAATGAAATAAATCCAATGTGATCAATTCTTAATCTCACCAAATATGAGTGATTTAATTTATGCTAATTACTATAACGACTATCATTAATTATAACATACCAACAATAACGATATGACCGAATGTCTCCTTCTTCCATACTTGTGAACAATTCCATCGATGACCTGAAAAACAAATTCACAGTACCATTAATCAAATTTTCTGTTTTTTGTGGTGTCAACAACTGAAATACCTTTGAACTGATGTTCACACTCCTGGGCAGCTAATAAATGACCAGAACCAAGTGCCACCATTACATCCGGTGAATCAATACAAATCTGTCGTTGTTGTGGTGTTAAACCTGGTATTCTTCCGCATATCACTGATGATGCAAAACTATAGACAAATCTATAAAAGAGAATTACATAGTTTTATTTGAAATTTAATTCAACATTAAAGTATTTATATGATGATTAGAATTCATGATTGAATAACATTGTAATATTTAAATATTTACACGAGGCAATAAATTCAAAGAGATCAGTTTTCACATCTCGTACAGAAATTGTCTAACCAGATTCTAAAAACGTGGCTACTTCAAAATACTCATTTTCATCCAAATAAATCTAATCTGACACAAATCCGGTCAGTGTTGGATTTCATCTTCATACAAAATTGTGAGAGCTTATTAGGGAAACCCATTGTAATAAAAGAGATCACTATCTCTATATAAATAATGTTACCATCTAGCGAAATGATTGTACAATGAAATAACTCAATTTAATCATCATCTTGTCTGGTGGTTGGTTACTAGTTCTTGTTTTTTTTTTTTTTACTACAACACAATTCAAATCCATTTATTTTATTTCATCAAAGACTAAGTAATTTGATATTCAACCGCTTATAAAGAGAGGTAGCATCTATTCAATTTAAACTACGGGTTTATCTTTAAAAGATATACATCTTCTTCTTTATTGCCACATAATTCGCAATAAAATTGGAAATTACTTCGTTTGAGATGATGTTGAAAATTCAAAATTTAATTCATTCATTCATTGAATTCTTTACGTTATGATCCAACCAACAAAAGAAATAACAAAATACCAGTTGTTGATAAGAAATACCACAAAAAAACTCAACCAATAATTGATGTAATAAATTTAAAATGTTAAAGTCTTAATGGTTACTGAAAGTGACAACTGAATTTTTATATGATTTCTGGTTAACTTTTATTAAGAAAAAGATTTGTAATTGATGACTCAACTCAAATCTATGATTTTCTAACAGTGATTGAACTAATTTTTATTAAAGCAGAATACTCGTGCTGGTGCGGTATATTCTTAATTCCGTTTTTATCTGAATCACTCATCATTTGAATTATCCAATAAACGTGTACAAAATTCAATGATTTCACAGATTTAACTAAATCAAAATGGTAATTAATTTGCAAACATAAAAAGACATTATCAATTCAATAACCCCAAAGACTTCTCCAGATTTAACTCATCACTCTATTCATTAATACTAAAGAATTCATCTTACAATCTCTGACTGAATGACGTACAATTTCTATAAAAATCATGTTCTCGTGGTTTTTTTTTTCTAGACCAAAATCTCATATAACATATCCGCTTTACCGCACTCATCATCACCGAATCATGTAAAATGTTTCATAACAATTGAGAACATTATTAGCTTGTATAAATTCACTATTAATGGTTTTTTGGTGGTAACAACCAACAAAACTTAACAATAATGCCATTCTGAAGTGTAACAAACAATTAAACGGCCTATGAATAAAAAAACAACATAAGGGATGAATGAACGCACATAAGAATAAACAGAATACCTTATTGCCATTAGCCAAAACCACCAAAATCTACCTAATTTAATACTCTCAATTGAATGTGATTCCATAAACATCTAGTATTTCCTTGTATACATCTGCGTTCACCCTTCGCCCATTAATTCATCATCGTTCACGTTACTTTTTCACTATTCTTCATCTTTTTTTTTTTATTCATTTACAATCAAATAAAGGTGAACCATAGTGGATAGTTTACTTCAAAACATCATGTTATTGTTGAAAGAAAAATTAAAAAAAAAAAACTAAACTGAAAGCATCAAATTTCCCATTTCATTTTAAAACGATGATTCCCGAAATATATGACATGATTTTATTTATTGCGTGACAACAATAATAAACAATTGAAATGTCGTTAACACGACTGTTAAAAAACGCTTTAAACATCACCGAATCATAAATCTTCAAATTAAATAATTCTCTTTCTCTTTTTACTTGACTGAATTACACCGAAATAAAATTAAAACACAGTCACATGGAATTAGGATTCGATTACAAATACATTCCAATCAACAATTTATTAGCAATAAAGATGTTATCAACATTTTAATGGGATTAACACCTTGAGTGTCCCTGATCAGTTTCAACGTGCCAGTTATCGTTAATTGCTTGGGGTTCGTCGCCTCAAGTCTTTTGTTTTTTTACACAATCGAACATCAACCATTGATATGAAATTCAATCGTATGGGCTTTTAATTGGAAACTTATCAATAATGCCCTAAATATATGGGTCTATATCAATGACAGGTGATCATTTGAACATTCCCTCGATACCAGAAATGCAATGGCACTTTAATTAGTTGACCTATTCCTTATCAATGATCTCATTCACTTGTCACTTTACCGACCAAAAGGATTTAACCAATTATGTTGTACAGCATAAACTAAAATTTAAAGAGAAGTTTAATAGTCACGTTTTATATCTAATTGTAATCAATTCATCAACACAACCATAGACAATGCATTACATACTAAAACCGTATCGCAATCTATTGAAATAAATGCGTGACTTTTGTTTTACCATCGCAAAATTTATTTGCGTGTGAAACAAACCCTTTTTTCTTTTTTCATTTTGATTCAATTGATTCACATTGCACATTCATAATAAACGGTGTGCAACTAAATAACTTATAACAATTTTTTTTTTGGACCTACACCATTGCCACAGTAAATACAAAACATTACACTCTAAGCAATTTATGGTACCATTTGTTCACGTTTACAGTATGCTCCTTTACTTCAACATAAGATAATGATATGCAACAATAACGCTAGGTAGCAATTTGTAATATTACAATATTTTATTTTAATGCTTGTAACTTCGATGTCTTACAATACAGTTTATGTTACATTCAAAAAAAATACATTCGTGTGTTAAACAATTATGAATGTTATACATAATGTCATGTATGGATTGGACTAAAAAAGTTTGTATGAATATCATTTCTTATTCTGAATAAACAACAGCGGGAGTGATTTTAGATCATAATAATATAACATTAATGGGCGTTATATGAGATGCAAAAATACAGCAAACACAAGATTATGTGTTCAGTTTATGTGTCGATTGTATCCACTTACAAACGATTCAATTTTTTTCGGTGTAAATTTTCATGTTACCATTAAAATATGCGATCGATTGTTTTTTGACCGCATTAATGATGCACATTTTATTATTGAATTTTATAAATTTTAAAAATATTCAATAAATGATAAGTACTCTTTAGAGAACAGTGAGAACACAGTAGGTTAACATGAATGGCATTAATACGATTATGATTTTTTAGTGTTTTATTAAAAATAATATGGGCAGTATCGATGATTTAAATGGCCCCCTAAGAAACAACACGAAATTTAAACGCGACGTTTACCTTTTCATATAATCATGAATACGCTTAAAGATCTTGTAATGCGATTATTTAAATTGAGAAAAAATATCTAAAGTCATGATAAAATATTTTCTTAAATTGAGATATCAACATACTGGTTGACTTATCTTTTTATCAGTAACAAATTTTTACATTTCTTCTCTTTTCTCATCGTATTTCCAGTTTGTGCTAATCATTATTGGCGTAGATGGAGAATTTATTCTTTATTATTCAACATTTTCATGTGATACTTGTCACCAAATGGTCGATCACGGTTAAATTAAATACGATACGTATAAAATGAATGTGAAATACTAAAATGCTAACAGTTAATAAGCGATAAAATATGTATTTATAATCATTAATTGATTACAAAATACAGACATTTATGGCATTAATAAAAGTGAACATAAATTAAACTTCTTTTCATACTAATATGCATAGCTGTGTGTTTATACGGTAAATGATATAAGATATAGATGATTCTAAATAAATATTATTGCCATTTTATTCAAATTATCATATTTATCGGTTGATTGGATTATAGACGCATAAATATTCAAATACATGATATTTCATTTAACTTGTCTATGCTACATTTTATCAGAGATTAACGAATGCATCAATAAAACAAAAACCAAATGTTTAGCTACATAAATATGATTAGCGTTAAATTGAAATAGTAATAGTCACAAAAAATATTCAATAATAAATTCGATATGCAAATCAAGAATTTAAAAATTAAAATTCATTCGTTCTCTTAAATGATTAAACGATTAATTCATTTATATGCATTTCAATAGTAATTAACGAATAGTTTTATTAATAGACGAATAATATGATTATTACCATACAATAAAGCACTAAAGTCTCATAGAAATTTGACTAACATTAGATCTAATCTAGATCCTATACACACATCATTCTATTTTGTTAATTAGGAGATGGTTTGCAAAATAGTTTCACTTATTTAACGGTAACTTATTAATTACATTTTCTTTTAATCGCAACGAGATCTTTACATATTCCAATATTCAACAGAATTACTATAATTCATCGTTTGCTCATATGAAATTGTATATTGAATTAATACATTTAACTGAAAGGGAATCGTGTCTAACTGATTTGATAAAAACACCTTTAAGATTATGTCCAGTTTCAGGTATTTTCACATTCATTATTTTTGATTTATTCAACATTATAATTACAATTTTGTCGTGTTTCATATTAAAAAAAAAAAAATCTTTTAAAGATTTTTGATGACTTAACTATACATTTGGTGCTGTATATTTCATTGAATTAAGTGCCATGTTTGGTTAAAAACGATCCGCTTTTTATATTTCTCTTTGATTAATAATTTATTTCGTATAGTTTACATTTTTGCCTTACAAACTGATATTCTCTTTTTCTCTATTTGTAACTCTCAATGGTCCATAGCTCTCTATGGAGTCTAGATGTGTGATATCATAAACCTGACAATTAGATTAGAAATAGATAATTTGATTCCACTATATTTTAATCGTAATCATCTCTCATATTACCATTTTGATCAAAATATTTGAATGGCCATAAAGATCGTATCGTTTAAATATTATTATGTTCTCAATATTCGAAATGAAATCATGGTTCGATTTAATATTTCACTCGTTTTTTTTTTCTTTTATGAAAAATACGTTTCGTTATTTCCCATTTACAGTTCTGTTGTACGTATATCATCACCCAATGAAATTTATCTTATGTTATATGAATTGATTATTCGTTTTTTTAGTTTTACATTGGACTATGGTATAACCAAAATTGGTATGTTCTTGGCCCACCTAAGGAGTAATTACAAAGAGATCGTTATTCTGATAATACAACCAAAATGAAACAGAATAGAATTTCAACACTATAATTAGGACCTATCATCATAAATAAAGGATTGAATTTATAGTCAATTTATTTTAATATTATTGGAATATCGCATAACATATTGAATGAAATCGTTTCTTATATGGACACACTCTTTGATTCATTCAAATCTAACTCGTATCGATCTCCTCTAAGTCTTAACCAACAGTGATTCGGCTAATAAATAATCATTTCTGGTAACGCCAAACAGCTCAAATATTAGAAGAATACGATATTCTTTCAAAGAAAACCAAAGTTACAATCATCATGTTCTCTTGTCCACTAACGATATTTGCAAACGATTTTATGTTTATTCAAAACGAAATTGAATTTTCATTTAATGACTTTTGTTTTAATCAAAATCACGATAAACAAATCGTTTTTCATTTCAAACGTTTACAATTCAATTTATTGGGAAAGAACTTAATTGGTTGTTTCAATGAAACCATTTCACGTTTCATATTTTGGGGAGAGATACAAACATTTCCACCCAAAATGCACTAAATTTTCTTCTTGAATAGTTATGTAATTCAACTTCTCATTTGATTCTGTTCTTTCATGAATTACTGAAATTGATTTATTACATGAAACATAATGATTATATTAGTTCTTTCATGTTAATATTATGTTTTTTTACCTTATTTTCGGTATGCTCAGCATGAGTAGAAGAAACATTAATACATTTCTCATTATAATCCTCATTTTCCACTCGTTTTGTACATTTTTTCCATTAATGTGTTCCTGTTCAATATCGTTCCACCATCAATGGATTTCACTACGCTTTTTATTTGATTTTATTTTGTTTTAGTTTCAGTTGATCGTGTTATGCAAATAATATTGATTTTTTACGTTTTTTCTTACTACAATGCACACCCAATTTTAAATTAATCAAAAAGATGAATTACAAAAGCCACTGGTTTTAATCTACCCATAATTTGTGTAAATTTTTTTTATTTATTATATTCATCTTATGTGTAATACAATAAAAGAACACTTAATGCTCCACCACAGAAAAAAAAAGAATCACAAATTGTTTTCGTTATTCAGCAAATAAAAAGAAACGTAAATTTTTCAATCATTTTCCTAAGATGAAAACACACAATGTTAAGGAACCACTAGCTCATAACTCATATGAATTATGTGATGGCAACAAAAATGCAATTTTAATCCGACTATAATCCGTTTATGTATGTTCATTGAGTTATATTGAGTACACTTGAATTATCACCAACTGTTATTTCATCAGTCAATGTAATAAAACTATTCATTTGTAATTTAATTCACTACTCAAAAATTTTAATTCTACAAAAATACATATGTACCAAATAATAAGAAAAATCTTCCACAAATCACGGTAAACTAATTAAAGTTGGTCAGGTGTCACAAGCTCAAGTTTCTAAATTGATTCTGTTTAGCACGTATTTCTTTATACAAAAAAAAAATTCTCTTTTTTATTTGTTATAACGTGATTGTACACAATATAAAATAAATCAAAATCTAATAGACCAACTAATTAACAAGTCATTTTCAATTCTTTATTCACCTTTTGACTAACTGAAATAACTGTATACGCACACCAAATAAATCGCCTGCATTTAGTAAAACTCAATTATAATTCATTTAATTTCTAATCAATCACTTAAAGTATCAACTCAATAACTCAATTATTCATAACAAAAATTTTGATTAAATTAGCACTCGTTATTGTTTACCGGATTCTTGATTCAACTTGTCTAAATATTTTATGGCACAAAACAACAAATCAATTTATACTGTTGAAATCTTTCGTATCGTTTAAATTAAATTCCTATTGATATTAATAATAAAATCGTAAATCACTTAAATTGAATCATGTTTTACATAGCTAAATGTTCAACATATGAAATAATGATCAATGATTATGTTGCTCATAATACGCGATGTTAGAAAAACTTATATTGTTTGATCAATTTGATTCAATTGTATCCATGTTTTTGTGACCATTCATTTTATTGGTTTACAATTCAATTGGTTTAATTCGAAACTGGTGAGGCCTAATATTAAACTATCCGCACAATAAATTAAGCTCAGTCACACACATTTAATGTTTTCCGAAAAAATTCAAAGCTGCAATCTCTGAATTAACTAAATCGGAAAGGTAAGCGCACACCTTCGAACTGTTTGTGTTGTCAAAATGATTGTTATTCTCCGGTATAATTGAATGGTCAATATGGTATACAATTGACAACAAACATAAAATAAAAATAAAAATATGATTTAAATTATACGTTGAAAACCAAATAATGCCGCATAAATTGCAATTAAAATAAGTGTAATGTTTCGGTGAAAAGACCGTCCGTATTTAAATTTACTTTTTAACGGAAATCAAACATAAACTTCCTGTTCTATCTCATTCACTATATTTATTCACAATTGATTCAATATTTTTCTTTTTCATAAATGTTAAATCAACTAATTATTTGTGCTTGATTTTGAAAAAAAAAAAATAACAAAAAATCACTGTTTTTTATGAATGAATTTGTTTCACTAATTATACCGCAATAATATTCGTCACTGAACTTGAATTTCTGAAAAGGGTTGTGCAGTGTTCACTACTTTCAATTGAATAACTGAAAATTAATATCGCAGAACCGACAATAGAATGGTCCGTTTCGATCGGATGTAAGCACTGAACTAGTCCATGAAGTCTCCAAAACAAAAACAAAATATCAACTGAAGAAAACTATTGGGTATTACCCGAAGTTGAGTGAGAGAAATATCATGTATTGGGTTTTTTTTTTTGCTTTTCAGTGAAGCGTTCTACCTCACATAGGTAATAAACAAGCAGAGCACCAGTATATTTTTTTATTAAATGATGAAATAAGAGATGATGCGTTCCCATACCGAAATCTCTCTTTCTGTGTCCAATGAAAATGCTTTGATATTTTATCTGACTATACAAAGCTTACAAATCGGGATCTCGTACACAAAACTGAGAGAGAGAATTCGTCGGTTTTTAGTTTTATTGTCTCCGTGTTACATCAATACAATTAAGTGCCACTGTGTTTAACAATAAAATAAGTAAATAATTATCAGAGATGAGCATGCAGTAGCATCCCTAAACAATTCACTGTTAACGATCTATTAATTCTTTCTTTAATTTTTAATCGATTCACTATTGCAATAAATTTATTTGATTAATTTTATTCGTAATTTAACTGACCGAACACCATTGATGCATTAAAGAAAAATCGCACATTAAGATCTGAACTGGATTACTCATTGACTGGGATAATAATAGACATAACATGCCGATTTATGGTAAGATTTCTGTTAGCTTATCCATAAGATTTTCTTTAAACGTTTTCCATCTCATTTGAGTCTGTATGCGAAGTGGATTTACAACACGTTAAACATCGTGTTTACCATCATAATTTAGATTGAATATTGGCAGCAAATAATTTTACTTTTCGCTGGTAACAGCAGAGAAGGAGAATGCATATTATATTGGTGTGCTTTTATAATACAGTTAGTATGCTTAAAACAGAGTAAATCAACAGGCAATTGGTGTAGCATAAAAGTTAAAAAATAACAAAAAAACGCGCTACATAAATTCCTTGGAGTGGATAGCGTGTACAACAAGACACAGTCATTAAAAAGCAAAATGTATAGACAACTAGCCTTGGTTTTATCATTGACTATGTTTCATTATGATTACATTTTCAATCATATTAATGGCATAATAATTACATGTAAACATAAACAGTGATAATTACTCTATGACGATGTAAAAAAAAAAGATAACAAAAAGGGAAAAGAAATCCCGAACTCATTGAACGAGGGCGACAGATTAAACATATTAACGATTATCACTTATTTTTATGTCATCATGTTAATTCATTTTAATATGAGAACATATCCGTTTAGATAAGTAAAACACGGCTAAATGAACGATCATATCTGCAAGTCAGTTTCATATGAATTTTTAAAATCATTTATTTGCCGTGTTAAAGTAATTAGTATCAACAACAATGATTAATGTTAGGTGTATCAATTACTCAGTCGACCGTATTTTACTGACGGTTCATACTGTCATTTCTGTTTTATTTGAATATTTTTATTATTCAGTTCTCTTATGTTTTATTTAATTCCATTAGCAGTTATTTCTTCCTTGATGGATTTTATTGAAATGAAAACATTATTAATTACACACGAGTCTTATGTATCAATTCCTTGTCTCTCTCTCTCTGTTTTTCTTTAGATAGAATAGTGTGTGGTACCATTAAATACTAAATAGGAATATTATCATAATACAATAATCATATAGAATTTTCTGTTTTTCTTCTTTTATAAATTTTTCATTTTTAGTCTTTAAATGATTAAATCTTAATTATAGAATAGAACACATTGAACTGAAAATTGATGGTAAATGTATGTAAGTTCTTCTGCTTTTACACTGGTCAAACGTTTCATGTACAGAACGATTAATAATGGGGGCCAGGGAATTGATGAATAATACCTTTTATGCTTATTATGGTAATTATATGTAAAATAAAAAGGAGTTCAGTTGAATCATTATCTCTGTTCTTCTCTTTTTCTCTCTTCATAATTCTCGTTTTAGTGGATTAAACATTTTGGTTGAACTGTTGAATGGATTCCAATGTTATAACAATGAGAATAACATAATCAATGATATTCAGTTGTCATTATTTATGATGGTATCCGGGGCGTTAAATTCAAATGAATTACAAAATAGGCAGGTAACGTTCGACAGTAGAAGCCATTATATTTTTATATGAATTTTGATATCATAATTTAATGGGGATAACGTCATTTAACAATAATATCAGTCAGATGTACAATTGAATTAGTCCAGTTTTAATTTCAAAAATGTATGATCAACGGTAACCAGTCAACCATCGAATTTAATCGACTAATTTTCAATATGTTAGTGATACCACAACTGAATAAAAAACAATGCCAACCCATAATTAAGGCATCATCTGGTCTCGCCTGCAGTCTACTCCAAACTAAGAGTCTACTTGAAACAGGTAAACCACTCCTCATATGAGGTCCGTGTATAAAATATTAATTTCCTACATAATATTATTCTATGGCTAAACGCTAAAAATTTCATTTGTCTTATTAAAATTCCAAAACCAATTATCATTTTAGTTGAACGATGATTCATAGTTTTCTATGTGGAACGTAGTACGGAAGGTATGAAATTCAACGGAATAGTTTCACACTAAAATATACAGTTTTCAGCCAATAAATAACAGTGATTTATATTCCGACACCACTTTGCTGACCAATTAGCGTTACAACAATTGAAATTGAATTAATTTACATAGAATGGTTGAACAAAACAGATTACAATTTTTTTATCATGCGATCAGTGTGTATTTGAGAAGAAATTTCCATACCGTTAAACATGATTCCTTAGATCATAAGAATCTCGAACGAATACGATGAAATTATATGGTTTATATCACCTGAGTAGCATAGCACAGGTGCATATTGATTTATTACCCTGTCATCATTTCATCAGATCCTAAATGTAATAATTTTATCTTCACAGTTGACTTTATTTTTATAGTTTTTTACTTTTCAAAATAAGATATTATAGGTGTTTACACTCTCTTACAGTATCTTTTAATTGTATCATCGTTGAATTTAATCGTTATGCGATACAGACATTGAGTGGCATTGAATGAAGTAAAATGTAATACAATTTATATATACTAAATGAATACTTACAGGTAGAAAATTATAATGCCAGGTGGTTGCATGTTGCTAATGTATCCGTTTCGTTGTTTCCAATTCTTACTGGTTCTTTATTTTTTTTATTAATGATCGATGCTATTTTACACCCAAAACAAAAATTATCGAACAAGAAATCGAAGATTCAACCAATATTGATATACATAAAGAAACAACCATAAAAATTAGCGATATACAGAAAACAAGAAAGAGATGTTGATTCAAATTGGCACTGCATGAATACAATTAATTCTGTCCGAATATAAAAAAAAAAGAATTCAAGATTTTTGTTATTTGTCTTTTTCGTCGTGCTTCAGGAAATTCCTTGTCTAATTTGTTGACTTATAATTAATTACACCTGTTTATTGCCAGTCAACTAATTGCCAAATAAAACACATAACAACCAAATGAATGAAAATAAATTTTTTGACGATCAAACACCGGTTAAATTAATCGATACACTTTGTTGCGAATTTAACACTAACTGGTTAAGTTATAAAGGCAAATAAATATACTAAGAAAGCGTTAATAAAGCACTCCGGTCTCGTCTAATCCATATTTTATACTGACTTGATTTCAATTTTATTGTTGTTGTTTAACTTATTTCTCTTTAATTCGAAATATTCAACACCAAAAATATAAAGAACATTATATCAAATACAAATGAAAAGAAAGAGAAAAGAGCCAACTTTAATAAAAACATATCCTAATGACTCTGGGATATGTAATCAGACTATATATAAAAGAGCAACTCTGTGAACTGGAACGTCTTCATTTCGGTTATTCAATGGCCATATTATTCTTTATATGGTTAACACTTATGCAGATGATGAATAGTGAATCTAAGGTCAGCTGTACTGGTTACACGTTAAATACATCACATCCACTTTAGTCATAATGTGATAAGAATAGCAAACAAAAGACTATCTCTCATATGAAAATGCATTCATCAAGTGGTTTTTTATTCACGAAAAACAAAAATGTACTGAAGATCTTTTGTTTTTTTACTTTTTCATTTGTTGCTTCTCCATTCGCATTCCACGTATGGACGAAAAGAAGTTTTCCTTTCGGCTTTAGGTTCCATCATTCGTAATTAAATTGAACGAAGTGTTTGGATAAATCGTTCAAATTTATTATCCATTTAATGACAATTTAATGTATGATTCTGTAAACGATGACTACACTCTAACTGGATGGTAATTTTGTAATACGCAAAAAAAAATTCAATTCCAGATTATCAACAAGAGATGAATTTAATCATCCATAATATTTTATCGCAACGTATCCTTTTATTTTATTAACAAATCAATATTACAAAGAAAATAAAAAAATAGAGGTTACTCTTTTACATAAACACAGGTACTGTGAGATCCGATACCAACTGTTCATGTATACAGATTTTAAATTTTAATGAAACGGAATTATGATTAACTTATACTTAATGTACCGAGACCTGAATCAATCTCACTTAGTACATCTGAATAATATGAATCACCTTTACGTGTTAGTGAGGCAATAAAACGTTGATTCTCTTCGTTATTTTCACACAAATATTTTATGGCCAATATTGCATCCTCTTTAATCACTGTAAAGGAATAGACATTAAAACACCATTAATTTTAACAGCATTACTTATATCATATACTTGATAATACGTACATGGATTCCTAGCATCGAATGTGGTACATTCGAGTATCGTTGAGAATATTTCCAGTTCACGAGACTTTTAAATGTACATAAAAAACGAGAAAATATTATATTTAAGCTTTAACAGTATAATTAACTAAATGATGATCAATTCTCATACCAGATTCTGATTAGCATTATTTTGGTGAGCTAAGTTTGCCAATGTTCTCAGTAATAATTTTTTAAATTCGAACGTTGGGGCACTTTGAATTTCATGACTATGCTCCGAGTCTAATGCTAAATGGGATATGTTTGCCACCGGCGTAAAATCATTAACACTTTGTTTTCCTATTTTATGGGTTGCGCTTAATAAACAGCCTAAATTAAGGAATAAACTACGATCTTTCATCAATGTCGGACGATACTGATCATTCCAAGATGCCAGACAAATGATTTCTAATAAAAATTTAACAATTCGTACATTTACGTTATTTCCATCGTAGTTAAGCACCAAATCTGTTTTCCTTTTGAATTCATGAATTAGTTTTTCAATTAGGCACAATCGAATTTGTTTCTCAGAACCGGGTTTCTTGATTTCATAAATTATATAGTTCAGCAAAGTACATTGGTCTTCCTCAATTAATGTATCGAATAATTCATCGATAATATTGAAATCCCTGAGGAAATATTCAAGGAAAATACATAAATAATCTGCTGTCGTATTATTGCTCACTGTGTCCAAATGCAGTCGTCTCAACAATATATGCAATATATGTTGATAATCTTGTTTTTCACAGTCTTCTCCGAAACCAAGGAATACATTGTATGTTATCATCAATGCAATGTTACAAATTTCATTCGAACGATGAACAATTGCATAAACTAACTGGTCCTTCAATGTCATCCAAACCCACACTTGGTTCTCTCGGTTCATCACACAAGTATTTGCAATCAATTGCCACAGCCTTGTTACCATGAGTTTTTCTTCGCTCGTTGTAATATCATCATCGGATGCACTCAGATAGACCAATACTTTGGGTGTCTTAATTAACTCACTAAATTTATTGTGTATTAGCATCTGTGTTTCGTGTCCCTTGGCTGAAATATTCCTCAAGAATGTGATTACATTGTTGATGAACTCAATGTGGTCGCTAAGTGCCAGATTGTGGAGTGCAACACTCAAGTGTGAACAGAGTACAGTGGTATCAGAAAAAGAGTTTTGGTCGGCCCTCCTAAAAGACAATTGTTTAAAAACGGGATCATTTCAGGTGCGTTTGAGTAATCATATAAAACGAATTTCCAACTTACATTGCGGCAGAAAGGTTAGATAAACATTCTTCCATATTTGGCGCAAAATACTCATGGTTTGATGCCGTGGCTCCCATGTTTCTGATTACACTGAGAATGGTTTCGACTAACGTTTCTTGTGAATCTGATAACAATTGGTGAGTTTATTTTAATCATTTGCAAAAAGTTAACTGGTAAATTGCGTCCTTCTTTGCAACTGACGTGATGAACACTACTGCTGTATTTCTTGTATGTATTACAACTTGGGATGTAACATTTGCGGGAGAATAGACTAAATTAAACAAACTTAATTTTCTACATTCCTGTCCAAAAATGGTCCAAATCTGTTCATATCCCGTTAACCCTATTCCAGGATAAAAATTTTGTTTACCTTACCAATTAATTTCAAATCAGGTGTATGATTATATCAGTCGTATATATTACATGCGACTTTAATAAAGTTACATTGTCACCATAATAGAAACTTTAAATGCGAATATCTCGATTCTATGCTCTCAAAGATGTATTACATACATTTTAATACGGCGAAACTGACGTTCTGAACACTTGTTTATAAACATCTTGCGTGCATATGAATGGATTTCATGGTTTTACAGGAATTCCTCTGAATTTGTTTCTCGGTTACACGGTTTTTTAAATTTTACGAGGTGGATGAAAAAAATTCTTCGGCAGACAAATATACTATATATTTCATTGAGAACAAATGAGAAGTAAAGACATATGGCAAGTCGAATTAATATATTGCTTTTTTCTATCTATTGCGATTTTTTAATAAGTGAACGGTAATGAAATTCTAATAAAAAAGTTGAGACTGAGATTGAGAATAACAAAATTAAAAGTTTTGTTTACCCTACCAATTAATTTAAAAAAAGGTGTAACATCATATTAATTGTACATAGCATACGACTTTAATAAAGTTTCACTGCCACCATAGCACAAACTTTAAACGCGAATATCTCAAAATTTCTGGTGGTAAAACACTGGTAGAATTTTTCTACATAGATCTAGTCGGAAATTCATTTATAATGAATTTATATCTGGTATTACCATTCCTCTTTAGTTCAGTATTTGTGAGACACAGTGTCGTTGGAAGTGACCCTAAGGTAAGATGATTCATAAGTAGACTATTCATCATCAATAATTTGTGTATTATCACTGTTTTAGTTGCCTGCGAAATTTGTCGAAGGAATCGACACTCACACCAACAATTGGGCTGTTCTGGTCGATACCTCACGATTCTGGTTCAACTATAGGCATGTAGCAAATGTGTTGTCCATTTACCGTTCAGTGAAGGTAACAATATCATCACTTACATCTTTATATATTCGGTTACTTAATGTAAAGCCTCTACCCAGCGTCTAGGCATTCCAGATAGTCAAATTATTTTAATGATTGCCGACGATATGGCATGTAATCCTCGAAATCCCCGACCAGCAGCCGTTTATAACAATGCCAATCAACATATCAATGTGTATGGAGATGATGTAGAAGTAGATTACAGAGGATATGAGGTGACTGTGGAGAACTTTGTTCGACTTCTGACTGGAAGAACTCATAAAGGTACTCCACCTTCAAAACAATTGTTGAGTGATTCTGGAAGCAATGTGCTCATCTATCTAACCGGCCATGGGGGTGACGGATTTTTAAAATTTCAGGATTCTGAGGAGATTACTAACCAAGAATTAGCAGATGCCATTGAACAAATGTGGCAGAAACAAAGGTCCGTTTTAATTGCTACTGTTGACTCAAGAAAGTCTCTAGTTTAAATAATGAATCAATTTATTATTGCAGATACAATGAACTATTCTTCATGATTGATACTTGTCAGGCAGCATCAATGTATGAGAAATTCTATTCACCAAATATTTTGGCTGTCGGAAGTAGTTTAGTTGGTGAAGATTCACTTTCTCATCACGTTGATCCAGCCATTGGTGTATACATGATAGATCGTTATACGTATTATGCTCTTGAATTTTTAGAGAAAGTTGAACCAAATAGCAAGAAGTCCATGGGAGAGTTTGTAAGTCATTTACAATGAATATAGAATGCTGAATAATTGGATAATAATGTCTAATAATTTTAGTTGAAAGTATGTCCTAAGAAAGTATGCATTTCAACGGTAGGAGTACGGACAGACTTGTACCCGAAAGATCCAGATAAAGTGCCTATTACAAATTTCTTCGGATCTATACGTCCAATTCAAATTACGTCAAATCATATTGTTAATCTTACTTTTCCAGTAGCAACTGAGTATGTTTATTTTTGATATCTGATTGGTATTTAGTAATTAATTGTTGTTTAATTTAAGGGACATTGAGACTGATCCAAAACCGAGTTTAACGACAATGAAATTTGAGTTCTATGAACAATTCCCAAAGGATTTATTTAATTAATGTTTGCACAAAATAAATTAATTAATTTTAATAACTAAATTCAATAAGTTTTGTGAATAATTTCCATATGACACAGTGGACATGATTTGTGATTAGCAATTTCCATACGATCAGCACAATGGTGGCAAGCCGAGCATTGCCATGCTTCTGTAGGACGCATTAGTGATTTACCAGATACAATACATGGTGGGAAATTTGATCCACAATTTGGGCAAGAGGAGACCCTACAAACAAAGAATTTGCTAACAAATTGTAAATGAATAAAGTCAAGTGAGAGCCATACCATTCAGGAACAAGTGCTTCACATGTGAAACAATCAATTCTATCAACTTGATTATTGACTGGTTCATGTTTAGAGAATATATTAACTGCCAACTCTTCGTATTCCATTCGACGGGTCTCTGGAACTGAATCTAAAGACTCCAGTTTGATAAATGCTTTGGAACAAGTTCCTAAAAATAATGAAGTTAAAATTTTTCAGCTTTTCAAATAAATTCACCAGCTTACCAAATGATCTATCAGCGCAACTAGTCAGAGCCAACAATGAATAAATGTCTTCTACATTTAATACATCTTCATATTCTCTTAAACGAAGTGATGTTAAGACAGAACTGTGCATTAAGCCATTACGAATTTGCCGTTGAGCGAGTAACATAAAATGATATGCTTCTGCGGAATGCCAAATTTGTTCAATTAGTGTTGAATCCTCTGGATTTAATTGTGCCAGAATGACGGTGCGAATTGCATTAGTAATTGAAACTTGTGATTTTAGATAATCTTCAGCGAGAAGACCAGCTAATACGAAAAGTTGTTTAATTCGAAGATGTCTCGCTTTTTTTGTAATTTCACCTTCGGCCAATTTGGCCATAAGACGTGCTGCATCCAGATGCCTTGCAGCTTTCTTCTGGAGTTCAATAGCCTCGGGTAATCTACCATCTTTCAACAGTTGTGATGCGTGATTGTCCAACAACGCTCCAATCTGGGGCATTTTGAATTTCTGAGCTAATTCTACAGCTTGTCCCCACTGTCGTAGATTCACACAAGTGTTTACAGCCGCTTTAATATCACCCATTTTCAAGAAAGCCTGAACAGCTTGATCACACATTCCTAAAACGATTAATCGTATTAAATTTATATGTTTTAAGAAAATCAATATAATCATCTCACCAACTGAAGACAACATTTCTCCCAATTTACCCAGAAGTGGACTCTTCTCTGGTAGTTTATTAATACAGTTCTCCAACTCTTCATATTGTTCCAGGTAATATAGTGAATCCATTAATCCCTCAATATAATGTGATTTCTCGTAATACTCTTTAGCGCTCTCCCACGAACGAAGATTAGCGAAATGATGACCAATTTCTCGCCATGCCTCTTCCATTTGCTGATCAGAAATGCCAGGACCCATTCTATATAATTGTACAGTTCGGAACCAGTCGCATAACGTTTGACGGAGTGAAATTGCTAAATCTCTAGACAGAATCATTTCGTGATAATAATGTTGATTTGGTTAAAGGACAGCATGCATTACAATACAATGGTTTACCTTCTATCTGAATCGATATAAAGTTTTTCTGCATCGTCAAAATCACCAAAGAATTTGGCAACCTCTGCCTTCTGTAAACGTTCATTTTGAATGGTTTTGAGCCTCTTTATTAACTGAATACCAGGATAATTTGTACATCGAACGAATGCATTCTCTGCAGTATCTAAGTCTAATTTCTTAAGTGAAGCTTCAGCCAGCAAGCGCCTAAAATTACCGAGAGTAAATGATACTAAACAGAACGTAAAAATCCTCTTGACTTACCACAATCTTGGATGTGGATTATCTTCAATGAATTGTTTTGCCTCTGTTATGCCAACATGAGTTAACAGTTCTTCGGTGTCTCGCAACGATTTAATTCTCAATTGTAATAGATGTTCTGTTGCATTTGGCATCACCGAACCATTGACAATATCATCTAATAGAACTCCTGTTATTTCCAAATCTTCAAAGTTACAAATGTAACCAGAGCAAGATATGGGCTCCTCAGGGTCACATCCACGCAATATGTACATTCTCGTTTTCTCCATCAGTGCCAGTAACTGAGGATTATCTTTGGCCCAACACATTGCCCATACGTCCTTTCTTTCAACTCGGCCCGTCATATTGTTACCCTCGCGACTGTCCGTCAATTCAATAGTAGACAACATTCCTGTGGAATCAATTACAGACGCCCTCCTAAAATTAAAATGAATTATAATTTAGAATTCACAATCGTAATTTAAAATCTTACGTTGAATTGCAATTGATAGCAATCTTAGAAGCCTTGTTTGTCAAAGTGTATCGATTCCTTAATGCCACTAACGGAATAGAATACTCATGAATAACACCAGATTCTCTTCCAATAAGAATCAGTTTCTCAGAAACAGCAATACTGCAAATAGGATCTTTGGTTGGAGTTTCATTAATCGGTGGTTCATAGCCATTCTTATCGAGATCATTTAATACTTCTGCTACACCACCAGCTGGAGTGTCATCGATATGATAACGTTTATCTTTTCTAATTTTAGTATTTTGCAAATTAGAGGAACTCTACAATTTGATCAATGAATAAAAATTATAACAGGTCTATAAACAATTCTAACAGATATCTTACTTTTGGTGTATGATAATGCCAAATTAGAAACTGTTCTTTGGATGCAACAACAACATATGAAGAATTCATTGCTATATACATTGGACAGAGATCAAGATATTTTGCTAAAAATTTGAAATTAATTAATATTAAAATACATTTAATTATAGTCTAGAACGATCAGTTACTTACAATCAACGGTGGTACTAATAGCATTACAAATTAATAATTGATAATTATAATCTTTATGATTAACATCAATTGAGATATTTGGATCACGGAATATAACGTTAGCACATTCAACGGCAACAACACAATGATCATCGCTAGCGGCCATCGCCAACACTGGATCTACTTGTTTTGCATATGACTAGAATTAAATAAATTATAAATCGCATTGATTGAAATGAATTTTTAAATCGATCCTCACTTGATTGGTCACGGTATCCCAGAATGTTAACATTCCAACATCAATAGCCATTTCCGTGTTCACAAAAGCAACGGTACGTCCAAAGTAAGCCCAAATATAATCAGGACGAATGTTCGCAAAATAGATGAATGAATCAATAGCTAATGCAATCCGTAATGATTTACCTTCCCATGACAGTGCACTTATTTCGTGACCAGGTATCTTCAATGATCTCAAATGCTATTAATAGATTATTTTTAAATAATGAAATTCCAGTTATTTCTGTTTTAAATAAAACGCTATCAGATTATAGGAAATGACATTAATCTTACCACACCATATGCCGTATAAAACATCACTAGATTCGTGTCTTTTTCACCAGACATTGCTTTTGTACCACATATTGCCAACACAGATCCATCATGATTCCATGAACAATCAGCTATTTGCATTTGTGCATCAATGATTATTGGTACTGTAATTACGCCAATCAATTGAGAACAACACAATATTATTGAGAATATTTAAATTATTTCAGTTCATTAAGTTTAGAACAAAACGGTAATTTAATTCATGTTAAGCTCAAGATAATATTGAAATGAAATATTAAATTGGGATCAAGTACTCACAATCATCATTTTCATTTTTCATTAATTGAATTTTTCCATTTTCATAGCATATCACTAATGCTGGCCGATTTGATGGCACCAAACCGTTAAACCAATTGAACGCAGCTACAGTTATACACTTTGACGGTGTCAGTTTTACACACTGAATATTTAGTTTCATCTGAACAATATAAATTTTGTGTTAATTATCAATTATACATATATGAACATAAATGAACCGTTTTCAACTTACTACAAATGTGCCTTGATTATCATAGAGATGTAATTCACCCAATCGAATACTGAATAATAAAAGACGTCCATCGGGGCTCCATTGAACTCCTGTTAAGGAAGTATTCTTTAATTCCTTACCCCAAATACGATTGCCATCAACGGATCCAACGATAATTGCACCATCTTCATACACAATGCAAATTTTTTGACCATCAGATGTCCACGCCATACCCTTCACTGTTGATTTTTTACGATCATTTGTCATTTCTTCATACCAAGAACCCTAAGTGATTCAGAGAAATTGTTATCGTAATTGAAATCAACGTTAAATTCACAATTTTCTGAACCTTATACATCATCCAGACCATAATGACGCCATCCAGATCAGAAGTAGTCAATTTTTGTTGGGCTTCATTCCATGTAATCACTTTCACCGACGCTTTGTGACCATCCAATGTTTGGTTCATCGATAAATTACTAGGAGCCGCGAGCGCTCCTTTTGTCTGTACTGCGCCTAAGTTAATAATTATTAGACCGATGCCCAAACACAAGCACATGGATTTTAAATCATCCAACACTTACCTTGCTCCAATTTAAGAACTTTAAGTAATCCATCATCACCGCCAACCGCAATATAGCCTTGTTCTTTGTCCCAACAGATGCAATTCAGCCGCGTATTATTCGGAATGGCAATCTGTGTGGCACAAACAATAGAATTTATTTTATTGGATGGTAATTACATCTCACAAAATCAATAGAATCACATTGAATTATAACATTACCTTTTTACTTAAATAAACGAACATCATTAATGATCAATGTTTTATTATCTTAAATTGTTTTGTTATTAGAATCAATTAATTACATTGAAACTCATATTAACCACTATTTCCATTTACTTTAAAAAAAATCCAATTAAAGAACAAGAAACCAAATTAGTATTATCAATCGAATGGACAGGCAAGAACTAAATTTTATTTAGCGGTTGCCACAACAAAGTACCGTCGTAACAACGCCATTCTATACAGGTGAACGTAAGTTACATTTCGGAGGAGCATATTTAAAATACATTTGTAACAATTCAACAGTTGATTTAAATCATCTAGCTAAGAGGCACAAGAATAAGAACAGTGTAGAAAGAGAAACAGAAACAGGTAATAAGAAACTAGAAACCAGTATAACGATATAAATCGCGTTCATCTTGTATACATAACCGTTTTACAATATAAAACGTGGAAACGACGTATTTAGCATTTGAGTCAAGAATTTAAAGTATTAAAATAATTTCAATCTGATTTCCGTTCCAGAACACTAGATTATGCGTGATTCTATTGAATGACGTTTAAGTCATATTTTTTTAGTATTCAAATTGTATTCCGATCTATCAATAAAAATCCTTTGAACAGCATGTTGAAGTGCCATTCCTTTCGTTTAAAGAAATTGTGAATCGCGGTATCAAGAACTACTAAACCGTTGAATCTTGTGCAACTAAATTATAATTAAATATTTTGGTGTTTTTCTTTCGACTGTTTAAGTGTCTATTTAGGTTTATTTAAGTTTATTATACAATCCAGTAAGAATGCAATCGTATTGATTTTTCTCAATGCAACGGGATGCATTTTCATGTTCAGATTACTTCAACATTTCGTTTGCAATAGTTGACTCATAGAGGGCGTAGCTTATCGGGGTTATTCATTCAAATTCAATTATTCGTTTAGAATTAATGACTCATATTATTGATTAGATTAATCGGTAACATTGCACCTTAGTCCGACAATTGACACGATTTTGGAATCAAAACAAACAACTGTCGCAATCAAATAACGTTACCATCATTTAGTTTAGTAATTTTTATGATCCATTCGTTATTCGGCGTCAAAGCCGATGTATGATCACGAATATTTCGTATGTTTTTTTAAATAAATCAATGTAAAAATTTTATTTTTGCAAACTACCATTATTTTCGTAGTCCAATTAGGTCTTTATAATGAGACTACAAAATAGTTAAAACAGACAGTGAATAACAGACAGAACACCAAGTAAGAATATAAGAGTTGGAGCAACTACTTCCTTTTGGATTAAAATTAGCTAACATTTGTTCTACAGTTAGTGGCATATTTTCAGTTTTATTTCGATATAATTCAGTGTTCTTATCATTTTAATATTGTGTAGAGGTTTTATCATAAATTTCCTTTTTAGACAATTTTCTGTTTAATTTCATTTAAGTGATTTCTTTGTGATTACTTTATCTATAGTTTTTAATAAAATTATAAAACAGAACAAACTGGATAGTGAGTTGACAGTGTATCTCCATCTGAAAAAGACCTTGCATAATTATTTGTGTTTTTGTTTCATAAAAAACTGCTATAGAGAATTTAATTAATCGTTTGTTACTTGTAACTAGAAAATAGCGAATCAGTGACTAGGTACTTGTGTGCGAATGAAAATTTAATCATTCTAAAGATAATTCGTTATTATAGCATTGCTTTAAACTAAGCCACCAAGATTATTGATTCGATTCTTGACCCCCAAAACATTAGATAAGATTTGTACCAATATTGATATACACAAAACACAAGAGAAATGACGAGTGAACTGGAATGGAATGATGATTTAAGTGGTAAGTGAATATTGTTATCCAAATATTATTTGTTTTTTTACAAAATCATCATTACGTGTTGAAATGCTAAATATTCAGAATATTCTATTGATTTTTTAAAATTCTCAGAGAACACTTAAAGCTTAATCCGAAACTTGTTTTACTTGAAACAGTCAAGTCAATATGAGAATAAAGCATTTTATTATGACCTTTGCCAAAGATTATGTAAACGAGAAGAGTGCTAATTTATGTGTCTCGAAATTGCATCTAAATAAGACATACTTATATATTAATTAAAGCAACAAACGAATTTAATTAACTAAATTTTATAAAACAAACAATAATTTTTTATTCAATTCGTGATCATCGATGGTTTTGATTCAAAATTGTTGCTTAATATCATTAACCCAACAATGAAGGTCATGTTCTATGTTATACTTTGTCGTTTAATGAGTGTTGGACTTAATTACGCGAATCACATTTATTGCATTACATTTAAAACTTCCTGAAATCAAGTTACCATTAACTCTAATTGGATAAAATTCGGTTTTTAATATTCCACCAGTTAATTACAATTCACCATCGATCAGATTTTCTTTTTTTCCAATTCGTATTTCAATTGTCTGCTTTATTTATTTGGATATGCAAAGTCACACTAAATACAGCGTCGAACAATTTGTTTTTTTATATTTTTTTGGCAATTTCGGCGTCTGCTACTACTTGTTATGGATGAGTTCATTATACCGGACCGGTTGTTTAGATGCTGGAGTCTATCTTATACAGAATTATAAATCAAGTTATGTATGAAGTTTAACCTTGACCGTATTCAATAACTAATGGATTTAAACTTGTTCAATACTGTTGCATTTGTACACTAAAGACGTTGAAAATATTTTCGTCAATTCTTAAAATGCAATAATAATTTATTAAATAATGAATTTTAACAATTGAATACCTTGACATTATTTTTATTGATCTTCCACATCATAGTGTGGTAATGAAAATATATGAACTAAACAAAGTCATCAGGTCTAAAGTTCTCGTCATTCATTCAGTTAAACGTGATAGTTTCATAATAAAAATTATAGTTATTCGTAATGTATGTGGGTATGTCATTATTATTTAATTACCTTTGATAACTCATCAATGTTATCTATAGTTAAGTGCCACACATGTTGATTTTCTGATTTTCTGTTAACTAATATGATTAATTGGTTTACATTATGTGATTCAGTTATATGTAATTAAGTCAATATTATTGTTTACTGAGGTATGAATACTATGTGTGAACATAATAAATAAATCATTGAGAATCACTTTCATATGTTAATTAAATAATCTCATAAGTCTATAAATATGACAATGCTTGTTCAACACTATTTGTAAATGTTCATAGTAAAATAGTAACACAAGAGACGAATAGTAAACGTGACCGTTAAAAACGTGAATTGAATATTTATTTGTCGTTTTTATTTATAAACAAACTGATTTTTGTTGTTCAATCAATTGTTGTTTAGCTGCAAAAGCATTCCTATGGAAATTGTTTCTTGAGGGCCACCAACACCCATGTGACATTGGAGGCAATGGTAAAAAACTAGAAGCTGATGTACCGGCATGGTTTGAACTGGAGAAGTATAATAGGTAAGATGATTCATTTTACAGATGAGTGTTCAACTGATTGTTTTTTTTTCCCACCAAATTAATTGTAGAGGACGAAAATTCTATGAAGATAATCGATTAGCAATTGCAGCGTCTAATGTAAGTGGTGTATTAACTTTGTTATCAGAACCAAAAGGATTAGAGACAATGATGGCAACAAATAAATCAAATGACCCAGAATCATCACGGCTTCGTTATGTGGAAACAATTTTACACATGGATACGTGGTTCACAATGGACTTATCACCTGATTCACCGTAA
This sequence comes from Coboldia fuscipes, assembly GCA_001014335.1. Lineage (NCBI taxonomy): Eukaryota > Metazoa > Arthropoda > Insecta > Diptera > Scatopsidae > Coboldia > Coboldia fuscipes. Next base: position 175,855 of record JXOR01000190.1, read on the forward strand.
GAGTGATCACGGTGTTATCACAATTCGTGCATCTAATATTAATGTAAATTTTTCTATTTTTTAGTTCCTGGAAGTCTTTACTTCGTGTCAGAAAGTTGCATTTAATGGCATCAAATAATGCAATTAATAAAGAAATTGGATTCATTACACAAGCAGAAATTTGTCTCACAGCATTTGGTTTTATGGGGTAAGATGATACTATTCCGTTTAACTATAAAAAATATTTACATTTCTTGTTTTTAGATTTGCAATTCTGAAACCTCACCTATTAGGAGTCAAATTCGATAAGGAAGAAGATCCTGAAGCACTGATACATTTCTGGGCTGTGGTACTTCATATGCTTGGCTGTTTAGAAGAATTCAATATGTGTCTTCAGCCAATGCCAGTAGTAAAATATATTTGTCAAGCTGCTTTGCGTTATATTTTCATGCCGGCCATGCAATTCGAAACGCAACAATTTAAAACACTTCTGGCTGCATTTTTCGATGGACTTCGTGTCTTTGTACCATTCATGGATTATGAATTTCAAATGTTCACCCTTCGACGATTAGCTGGTATTCCAGGATATCAATATTGTGTTGATTTGGAAAAGGAAACACTTTGCCCAAACATGTTTAATGAAGAAGAAATTAAAATTCTTGGTGAAAAAAAAATGAAATTGGTTGGATATAAATTCGGTGTTTATGATTACTTCTTAACGGACAAGGTACCAGTTGTTAATATCAAACGGGCTGAAGTGAACATTACTGAAACAGATTTTAAATATGACACAGATGAGAATGCAAATATGCATGGGAAATATGTAAAACGTGATGTAGATGAGAATTTATTATCATTACACAAATACTTAGATTTACATCCAGATGATGAGATCAATATTACATATGTTGATGAGACCAATTACAAGGAAGCATTGAATGATTCCAAATTTTATGAATTGAGTCCGAGTGCACAACGACTGGTAAAAATGTCAATGTTATTCGCAAAAAGTTATCAATACAGGATACCACATTATTTGGCTGAATGTGGTTACAGTTATACATTGAGACGAATGAAACGATATGCAGAAACCCATACATATCGACAGCTCGCTTAAACATTAACTATTGGTTGTTCATTTCATTAAATTCTTGGATTTTCTCTAGCAATCTACTTGACCGTTTGAATGGGCTAAATTTAAATATAAATTCGGTGATAATTTACCATAAAATGACAAAAATGTAATGAAACATATTACTAAATTGCCTAATTAAATGAAACACGATGTACAACAGATTAATGTGATTCCATGCTATTAAATATCATTTAAATTCTGTTTTGCAAATATGACGAATTGAGGTTGAATATTTATTAGCAGCCGCTATAATATAACTACATTGTAACAATTAGTATTATTACTACATCTTCATAGGTTACGATTAGTTATAAGTTCCCCTAAGATTTAAGATACACCAGTTAAGTACTAAAATGTATATGAAAATCGCGTGCTAATATGTAATAAGGTAATGCCTATTTTTAATGTAATAATTTTTATTTTGTGGGTCTTAGAAAAATAATTTTTATATTTTCTTGCAATAAACTATACAGCACACATACAAACATATATTCTATTTTATTCATCACTTTGAATAAACTATAAATAATTTTGTTACAATACCAAATAATTGTTATTACTGAATGTTTTATATGTTCCGTCAATTACAATTGTAATTAAAATATTGTAAAAAAACATAACACTTCAACCAATGATGCAATAATATACCTCTTAGGTCATCAATTGAAATCAAAACACGTGCCTCTACATAATAAACTACTTCAAATAAATAAAAGAACAACAACAAATTTTTTTAATTGAATAAAATACAACTGGCACGATATGTGTATTATCAACAAGAGACTCAAGACAAGAGCATAAATCACCAGTAAAATACGACATCAATCATTTTACATCAATTTGCATTAAACAATTATTAATCCATAAACTTTTTAATCAACAAAATTCACCTATAACTCAAGAATTCATCGCAACAATTAACGAACATAATTCACATAACATTTTCAGGTATTCAGATAACAACATAACAACTTCAGGTAATTTCATTGAATAATTCTTTTTTACGGTTTTCGTTAAATGTGCAACAAATTGTTTTCAACAATTTAATAAAAACTAAATCAAATTACCGTTTCGGAAGTGTCTCTTTAATGGCCAGTCACGCAATTATTTAATTACGTGGTTACGTTCACGGTTTTACTATATCAGTTGAATCGTTCAAACAAAACATTGTAATCAACTGTTGACAATCAATCAAGCGTCGTTCAATTAAAGTTTATCTAGTCAACTGCATTCAATTTGCATCTTAACTGAATGTAATCCGAAACAACTAATACTCAACACTACATTTATACGATTTAATGATCATGGGAATTAGTAACGTTACCATGATTAAGGGATGTATCACCCGCTTTAGTGTTTGTTATGTGGTTGTTGATAATAATTCGATTGGATTTAGCCACGCCTTTCGTTTTAGCTTGGATCTATTATCATCCTTCTTTTTTCACCATTTGACAATCACCCTTAAACCGCTTTACTGTATAAAACGTATAACTGAGCAACTGACTGGATCAGAATTACATGGTATTAGGGAATATTTTGTGGTTCAATTGGTATGAGATGATTCTCTCCTACAATTTATCTACAGCATATACAAACAATATCAGTATATTTTCGGTAACTAGAAATATCCTTTGGTATAATAACATTATCATCATCCATACACTACCATCAAGGTGTATTAAACGATTTCGTTTTCCTAGCAGCCGGCCCACAACCCCGTGCCATTTCTGTTGATGATTCGTTCGGTGAAAGTATTGTATGAAAAGTTTTTCAGTTTTGGTGGTCGTTGTAATGTGCGTCTCCACCAGCGTTTTGGCTAACCCATCCCTGTATGAGAGGGATATAGAGATTATAGCGCAAGAATATTTCGCATAAGCCAACCATAATACACCATTTATCCTCGACTAATGTCTATGTAGTTTACCATTTTTCTTGTTGTTGTATACATTTGTGACTGAAATAGTCGAATGATATTACTTTTCATAACTACCATTTTTCTGGATATAATTATAATCTACATGTAAAATCGTTGTGATTGTTGTAAACATCGTACTTAAACGGACGAACATCAGAGCTTACCCAGCTTGTTGTATAAAATAGGAAAACTACAAGGGAAGAAAAAAAAAATTGTAAACTTAATTTTCGGTAAAAGGGATGATCTTGCCTTGTTTGGCAATAATTTTTAAACGGATACAAATATCGTCGGCCAAGGTCTTCATTTCGTCCGGTCACATAATCATTTTTATTTGCAATTTTCTGAGCATAAGAATCACACAGATTTAATATTGCACAGAAACCATCATTTTTTTTTATCCATTTTCTGGATAATAGTGTGTTATAGAGACCCCCAAAAAACCAGTGACTATTATTTATTCGATAAAAACTCAAAGATAATAATAGTAAGAAGTTCACATTGTGTTCAAGTGATATTGAATTTTCCAGTGAAAATAAAAACTTGTCATTTCTTATTGTGTATTTGGGTGTTGTTGGGCATATTATTCATTGATATTTGGCCCATTTTTAGTGTTTTCTATTTGTTATCTCACATTTTCGATTCTCTCAAAGGCCGAAATGTCTGATTAGTGAGAGTGATATTAGTAAATTGTGTTGTACTGAAAGAAACCATTTTCTAGATCAACAGACACTTACCGTCTTACTTAATTTCATAAAAGTGTACATTTCAATGTTTCCGTTACAATTTAAGTGAATGTTTTAAATTGACGGTGAAAGACTATAAACAGAGAAAATTTAGGAACTGACATTGATATCATGATGGAAATATTCTTCCTGATATTTATTCTATAAACGTTTTGTGAATGTTTCAGTGAATTTTCTTTATTTCATTCCACGATTAACTACTCTTAATATTGACTTGATTTGTTGGTTCAGAAGTGCTTTTTTTAATAAAATTCAAGTGTCCAGGTGTTTTTACTGATGAGATTTTATCGTGCCAATTTGAATTAAATCTCTGGCAAAAGGTGTAATTATTTGGGGGGTGAAATTTTATATATCGGTCTATTTTTTTATTTCTTTTGTTTCTATTTTTATGTTTTCTTTTTTGGGTTTCATATGTTACGAATAAATTAATTGGTTACAGTGAGAGTTAAATAGCAAGAATAACGAAAAAAAGAATAACATTATAACGTGAATTAAACGGTATGAGGATAAAAATAATAACCACACAGTAAAAGGATTAATTTTCAGGTAAATTACCATTCAGATCTCTATACCTTTTTTAATAATTCACGGATTTGATGAGGATTTAGTCTTTGTAATTTCGTGAACAAAAAGGTGCGATTTAAATTGATGTTCCTTTGTCAGTATCAAACATTCTTTGGTATGAGACAGACCCAAGAATTTATCTTTTACTTCACCTATTAAATATCAAAATGCGATAAAAAAGCGCGGTAATATCAATTAATTTTAAAGAATTTCGAACCCACAATTTTCCACATTAATAATTCACCTACGGTCAAACAAAAAAATTACCGCAAATAAATTGAATGAATCATTTGAATTGTGTCCACTGTCGCACAATTATTTACTTACAATGAATTTATAGAGTTTTGTCAATAAATAAAGAACTAAATTATTAATTCATTTCATTTAATAAATATTACACTTTAATAGAGTTCTTATTAAATTATAGTCACTCATAATTATTAAACACTTTCCGGTATTCAACTGGGTGCCCCACGTCTGGTCAATTTTTTTCCATATAAATAATAGCCAAACATATAGAAATATGAAACGGAAGGAATCAATTGAATTTATTTTTGTAGTTAATTATGTTTATCAATCTTGGTGGATGGTCTCATAGAATATTTTGCATTTAGTCGCATCAGTATTGTTCATAAACAGTTACAATTTGTCACAACAATTTTGTTCGAATAGAAGAGTACATTTGAAATTAACATTTAGAATTTTTAGTCGTCTTGAAAAGTAAAGATGTTTAATTAAAACTATTCCGGAAGTTTAAGTTTTCTGTTCCACCGTTCGGAAGTGTTTCAGTTTCAAACATTTTGTTACCAAATTTTGGTTCTTTAATGAACTTAATTTCAGATAAATCAAAATTTTATAGAAAGAAGGAGAAAAAATTCATTTCAATTAAAAGAAGCTTCATAATTCATTGAGTTCCTTTTATCGATTCACTTGAATATCGAGAATGAGTGGCACAGTGTGAGAAGTTCAAACTAAAGTTCGTAAATAATTAATGTTTCTCTTAGGTAGCAAATCTTTTTTTTTTTGCATAAATCGGTAGTTAATTATTCGTTGATAGTCTTTCTGTGTATGCTAGTGTATTTGTGTAAGAAAATCCATTAGAACATTTTCCATTGAATTCAGTATTTTGCAATCCAATCATAATCTGGTGGATACGCGATTGTTAGCTGCAGTTAAAATCACATTGGCAAAAGACTACCAAGTGAATTCAACGGTTTTTTTTTTTTCCAGTAATAAATCAAAATATTATTCTTCCGGTTATGTATAACCATTTGAATATTCATGTAAAATATATGATATGCAAAATAGAGCATTTATTGAATCCAATATGCAAACATAAATAAAACGGTGCCTTTTGATAATACACAGAGTGAATTGTTTTATTTCGTATTTTTTCAATTTCTACTCTCATTGGCTGGCCAAATGCGTTCTGGAACCATGAGTTGTTGGTCCTGTATATGACGGCTGATCAGAAACACCATTTACAATCATATCAATAGACATTCGACTATTCAACGGTCTCAATTAATATGCAAAAGTGAAAATAGAATTTTTCAATTTTCTAATCATATTGTTTCTCGAACAATTACCATCCACAAAATAAACATTAAATCATTTCAATATAGGAATGGTATTTTACCTATCAAAGTGAAAATTGAATATGAACTCGTATAGATATTCAATGTATATAATATCCATCTGAATTAATGAATGGTTAGATTATAAAATCCGTTTTACTGATAAAGTAATTATGGTACGTTTATACAATTTATATTCTATTATAATTTTAATACTGTAAATCACATAAATCTAAGTTAAGATGATTTTCTAATTTGAATATCAAATGCTACAATAGTTTCTAAACGAGTTAAATGGCCATTTGGATAACTAATAAATTTAATGTTTTCTGATTCGAATAATGAGGTAAATGTTGATATAATGAACCAACATTGATAATATTTATATCTTTAGAAATTTATCGTTTCATTGGCACTGAATATATTCTATAACTTTTTCTATGTCTATTTCTTTGGCAGACTTAAGTGGACTCCAAACAATAAGATGTATGAAAGCTCCTGTTCATATCAAACGGCATTGGATTTGAAACGATCATCTCCATTACCACAAGTAACTATCTCTTATCTTAATAGTTTTCCGTAGAATATTTATTATTATCATTTTGCTTTAGGTCAAAACAGAGGATTGTTTTGGTATAACACAATGTGCACCTGACTGGACTACATATCGATTCCATCAATCAACATTTGAACAATTGAAACAGAGTGTTGAAAAAGCCAAAGCGGCACTTCAAGATCGTACCTCATTTCTTGGTGGAGCAACGGTATTCAAGTACGTACTTTTCTTTGTTCATTCCCTTGACGGAAACATTGAATTGATTAATCTCTGTAATCCTTTTAGTGACATATATTCAACGCAAAGAATCACAGAATCAGATCCACTATCCCTGGGCGATAATAACGGTAGCGGCGGCACTGATTCGTTACATAATAATAATATAATCACAAACAATTTGAGTTTATCAAATTCGTTAAACACAAATAGTAATACAATAACTAGTAATACACATCGACATCGAATTGATTCAATACCATCAACGACACCATCATCCAGTTCATTGTCCGCTGTATCAAATAATCATCATACACCGTTAACAACATTGACCCAATCATTGGATACCTTGACTGATTTGAAACTAAGACAAACAAGTGAGTACCAAATAATGACATTTTTTTTATATTTTATCGGTTTCCATTTCGTGTGTCATTGAAATATTCATGATGATGAACATTGTATGATACCACACCTTTTCTTTATCCCTGATTTTCATTGAACATAAAGACTCTAAAAATATGAGTTGATAAGTAACAATGATGGGGTACCCCAAGAATTGAATTACCATGGTAACGATACACATTTAAATGAGATGCAATCACATTGACTGAGATGAGATGCCATTAAAATGAAATATCTGTTTTCTCTTACTTGAATTTTTAAATAAAAAGTAAAAGATATGGATACCCTCCGTAAGAGTTTATGTAGAAAAGGAGTGATGAAATGAACGGATAACACTTTTATGGTAACCACCCAGTAAGGGTTCTTAGTGGCCATAAAGATTACATTGTTGTTTCGTATAAAAAAAAAAGAAAATCGCACAAATTTATTATTTAAATATTCTTTTTTTCAACGAGAAAATAATGTCTCATCGTAAAAATGGTTACCATAAAAGAATTATTTCTAAGGGGTTTATATAAATTTTTTACTTTTAACTGCAATGGTAACCCCCACAGAAGATTTACATTGTATCAATAGAGAGAAATATATTAAATATGTTTTTAGGGTATCAAAACATAATCACGATATTAAAATGTTTTAAATATTTTATACCATGAGGAATTATTTTAAATATTTCATAGAAAAAACACCAAAAGACTGAAACAAATACTTTATTTCCGTTTTAATTAATACCAATAGCTAACAGTTTGTGATTAGAATGGTATTGCAGCAAGCAACGATTTTATACTCAGTGACACATTTATCGTCTTATCTTATATTCACTTTTAAAAAAATATGTTGCGGTTAAATTTAATTTTTAAAGGAAATGGAAAGGATGAAAAGTAATGTTAGTAAAATACACTTTCTGCAAAACAAAGTGTCATGAAAATGTTATTTGGGAAAATAAGAAAAAAAAATTGAAATTAAATTTTTCTATGGAATTTTTATTTCAAATTGAAAATAAAAAAATAAAGAAACACGATCAAATGTAGTGAAAAATTATTGCTGGTTTACAAATTGGTCATTTGCATTGGTCGTGAATGAAAGGGTTGAATTTGTTGGACATTGTCTTGGCTAACTGTCAAATGAAATTTAAGATTCCAAGGAGAATCTTATGAATAATAAACATTCAATAGAAAATTGTTACCAATGATGTTAAAGGGGAGATTATTTCGTCGTTTTATTTGGATTTCAATTTTCTCTTGTGATATTCATTTTCTTTTCTTTAAATTGAATAATTTGAATTGCAAATGTGGCTGGGTAACTGTGCATATACATCACAATGATGGTAGCCAACTAAAGCAGTTAGTTGGACCCTAAATAAAAGAAATTTTACTTGATGAATTTTTACCATTTACTTTCTTGTATGAATAAATTCTTTTAATTTGACTTCATTTTCTTTTTTATATTATAACAAAAGAAAAAGAATTATATTTCCTTTTTCAATTGTGATCATTAAATTGTATAACTATGAAATTGATATTCGTTAATTTATTTGATGTTCTCATTGCATGACCAAATTTATATAAGAATGATAAAAAAAGAGAGAAATTTTCTTTTCATTTAATGAAATGTCGTTCAACTAACCATGACTTACATGAATCCCATATAGTTCACAGACATTTATTATCCAATTAAATGGCTTACGGTTTGATAAACTCTTCTCGAATTCATTATTTCTTCCTTTTTTTTTTGTTTGCTATTTCCAAATTATATCTTACTTTAACTGAATGCTTAACTCATAAGTTTTAACATTCTTCAGCAATAAATATTCGCAATTTTTATGAACGAAAAACCGGAAGCTGAGCAAAAATGTTCACTCGACAGTAACAATTGACAACGGAGATCTCATTTTTTTTTGCAAAATCTCATGAAAATAATTAATGGTCTTTTATGATCATTTTACTGTTCACTTAATAATTATCCTATCTAATGTACTCGTTGTTGATTGCATTGATATATTTGTATTTCTCTAAACGACACACTTCAGAATTTCATTGTAACAATTTGGTTCCGCATCAGCCAGAACTAAAGTGTATGACAATGGAATGCAAAACAATTAAAAAATAGAAAAACTAAATCAAATTTTTAACCAAAGAAAGGAATTGTCATTGGTCTATTAGACGCACCTCGAGTGGTGGGAACTGTTTTGGGTAAACATCTAATTCTCATCTCAATTGAATAATGATATCAATTCACGCATCACAGTTCGTTATCGATACTATTTATCATAAAGTACATGATCATATTCATTCACCCTTCTGTATAAGTCGATAATAGCTAATGCAAAGGGTATCTAATCATTACAGAAGTGTGTAACACCAGCAATGAATTGTAAAGTGATTCAGAACAAAGTCATACAGTTGCAGTGATTTACTGTACACCCGATACATTTTATGGCATATCATAAAATATGATATTCAATTCATGACCTCATGCATCCCTGTCAGGACTTGGTGTGTCTCTCTTGCCAATGATATCAATATTGTTATTATGTAGCCGAGAGCAGAGGGCATTTCACAAACTTTCTAACTGATGCCACTCACTATGAACTATTAAACTAAGAAGCGCATACATATAGATAATCGAGAGCGGTGGATGATATTGCCTTTATCGATGGGGTGGTTTCTATTTAAATTGCTTAATTGGCGTGAATTGTGTGTGCGTAAACAGAACTATCATCTGATGAATCGTTTATTTTATTTTTTCTTATTCAGTTGGTCTATTGAAAATGCAAGTTAATTTTTAGTTCCTCATCAATAAAATTTGAAACTACGACAAATCGGAAGTACGTGTTACGTCCAGTACAACCCCATACCATGGGAAGAGTATCGTAAGAGTCAACTAAATCATTACACAAATGTGTGTGTGTGTTTTTTTTTTGGGAATAGACACCGTTAATAAATTATTGTTTGCTATTAAAAATATGTTTCTTTATTTTCATCATTGATTTGATTGTTGGGGTGGATATCTAATTCCTGGGAGTAAAAACGATTTGTGTTTCTTCGTTTTTTTTTTCCTATTTTTGGTGGTGGCCATTGAATAAATTTGATGAGAAAACATTTACTCGATAAAATGTTGATCAAATAATATTAATATTGTGATGATTAACGTGTTTAGTTACAAATCGTTCGATGGAAAAACGGCCAAAAATGGATAAAAGATTACTGGTAATTTAATGCGATTCCGGTAAGAAATGTAATCCATATTTTGGTGGGGAGTCTATTTCTGTGGCGATTGTAGATCATCACTTAATCGCAATGAATTGTTGAGGTGTAACTGAGACTTGCTGAGTCGGCATGAATTGTTCTTTTTACAGTAATTGGCGGCACAGAAGGAAGACATCATAAAGAAGTTTTTCTTTTACGATTGACTATACAATAAGGAATAAGGAATAAGGAAATATTCTTGGCAAATGATCATTAAAGACCGGGTTGAATTTTCTTTTCATTTTATTGTTGGTTTTCTAGAAGAGACCCCTAGCATTCAATGTTGGGAAAGCAAATGGAAAAGTTATTTACGAAACTTTTCTATTTTAACTTGGACTATTTTCACAGTGTCATCATGAAGATATGGTATCGTGGCTAGCTACTATGGTTAGAAGGCATTAATGCTGTAAATTGTCTAACAGTACGAGTGTGATTTTTACCATAAATCATAATTTAACAATAATAAATGATTCGGATTATGGAATGATGAATTCATATTTTAATACCAATGGCTACAAATAACTTTCCACTAAGATCGACCAATCCCAAAAAAATAGATTAACACTAATTTCTCATTTTCCAAGTCGATTAAATTGATTCAATGGAGGAGTTGAAAAGAACAGTAAATTACACTAATTTCCAGTAGATTCATAATCTATTCTATCATTAATCGCCACTCAGCATGTTCATTGTTAATAATCATAAATGGTAAATAATTACCGAGTCTATTAAAAATGCGTACGATATGAATAAATTATGATAAATTAACTATTTAAAAATATAGTGGGATGAATAATGTACAACGGCAATTGGTTGAAAGGGTTAAACATTATGAATTATATGTGACGTTACTTTATGAATAAAAAGAAATAATGTTTAATGTTCTTCTCAGACGATGGGTAGTCTGGTTTTAGGAAACGTAAACTCACCTATTTCTGTTGTGAACAAACTTTGATTGTAATTCATAGCGAAAAGATTGGTTTTTAGTTTTTCTGACGACAGCATTTCAACTCTTTCACCTCAGAGTTTAGTTCACTGCCACAAATTTGGGAAACGTAACTTAACCCTTTTTCCATTTAAATGAAAAATAAAATAATTTTCAGTTCATTTGCATATGGAAATCATTATGTAGTTTTCGGTAATGATATTCATGATACCATTTATTTTAACTTGTGTGGATCATTAATTTGGTACGTGTACTCAACTATTCAGCATTGGTCAAGTAATATTCTCTGAAAATGTTTTATTAATATGCAAACACGCGTAAACTGTAGTTAAATTTATTTATATTAACAATTTATTTAAATTTTCGAATAAGATGTTGAGTTACATTCAGTTTATAAAATTAATTGGATAACCCGTTGTGATTGAAGGTGAATGTTTGCCAGTTTTCATAAGAAAATTCATTTATTTCGGTTTAGCCTACTACTAGGTTTCGAAGAGTTATTACATAATTTTTTGAGAGACTGTTCCATTGATTTCACCAGGATCAACTCCATCCTATCCTATCTTTCACTTCAAACATATTTTTTAGATCTAAATACCGAAAGTTAAAATTTTCATTTTTTACGATGGTACATAATCGGAGCGTTTAATTCTAACATTCCACATTGGAAAATCTAATTTTCCTCAACGATTATTGACTATCCAATTTCCTGGCTAGAGCAATAATTGTGTTTTCATTTCACTGTACATCCATTTCTTAAGAATATTTCAAAATCAAATAATTTTCTTTTTCTAATGTAAGAAATGTTGTTTCACTAAAAGAATGATTTTTCTTTTATATTGTGATAGTTTTTATCGGTCAAAGGCATGTGTATGTGTGTGATGATGTTCGATCATCCGATAAAAAGGGTGATTAAAATAGTCGTGTTTTGTTTCCCGTACGACGATCTAGATTGCTTGTTAGAGTTTTATTAATTTTTTAGTCTCTTTTGCTTTAGATTATTTAATTTTGATTTCAACTATTTGCTTTAATTTCATACAGTAACAATAAATTCCATCCATTTGCTTTTCTTAAATAAATTTCAATGCTATTTATAATATTATGGTCAAATTTACCATCAATTAGATAAAATGATTATAACTTCATAACTATTCAATATTTATTAATAATTTCAACGGTAATGTGTTAATCTCAGTAAGATGTACTATATATCACAGTCCTAAGATCAACATCATTATCATAATTAATTATCTGTGAAAAACCAATTTAAAGAAAGTGTTTTCTATAATTTTGAGCAATAATACTTTCAGAAAATGGTATAACTGCCTTTGAACCATTTCTTGAAAGTATTCATACCAAGATTTTATTGTTAATTCATCTATTTAATGGTTTAGAGAAAAATGAAAGAAAAATATAAATTTCTGAAATGGTATAAGTGCCAGTGGAAATTGAATAAAAATATTATTTTATGAGCATTAATTCATAATTATTTCATTTTTTTAATTCAGATTTCATTCTCATTATTTAATTCATTTGTAATTGTTTACATTTGTCCGTAATCTTTGACAATCGTACTAACGTACCTACTATAACGTCAGGATTTAATAAAAATCTTTATATTAACAATTCTAAATTTAATTTTATTACAAATATTCGATGGCACAATCAAAACAGATCCTAAACCCTTCCTTTATATTTTTTCTCTAAATCTGATATGTCTCTCATTACATCATAAAAATATTCCATAATCATTAAGAAGCAACGCAACTCTAATAATTATAATCACAGTGAAAAGCCATATTACACTACTATCTTTAAATTGAGCATTTATCGGCAAATTTAGTCAAAATTCTTGGCTCCTTGGTTATATATGGCATAATATGGCAGATAACTTTTCAATTATTTCCTTTTTTTAAATTTATTGATGATTTTCTATTTGGAAACACCTCTGGTTTATATGATTTCGAAAAAATATTGTAGCTTTAGTATTCAGTATTTCAGGTGATACTTTATATTACATATTTCTATAGCAACATTGCTTTACGTTTGATGTTGGAAGTGCTAATGTAATAGTCCAAAAAAAATTGTTTTTCTCCAAAATTAAAATTTTTAAATGATGACTTTATTCGATTCATCCGTTTAATTGATATTTCCGAGCATTTGAAGCGACAATTATTATTGCAAGCATTTATAGTTGCAATTGTTGGTTCTGGTGTTATTTTTGCAAGTGTATCGATATTTTTTGTAATTGTTATGTCTTCAATAATAATTACTCTAGAATTTTCATTACTTGTTTCATTAATGAATTGAGTGTCACCCATTGACAAGGCGTCCACATTTTCCTGTACTTCCAATTCGTTTTGTCTGAGTGTATGAAATAATGTTTTTTTTTTCATATACATAAAGATTACTTCAATAATTAAATTATTACTTACATAATTATAGTGATTATACCGCTTGTATAAGAAATATTTCACTAAAAACTCAGTAACACTTATTCTATTAAAAATCCATTGCATTTTATATTTCAATGTGTTCTAATTCAATTCTAATATCAATATGACAACGATATTTATAGCGCCGATTCCTCAAATGAGCACAAATGAGTTTTTGTAATCATAAACAATGGATTGATAGGCTAGTGGACTTTGCACCATTTCTTGCAATGATTTGTTTTTTGATCACTCGTCATAATGCTTATGAAAAATGTCACAATGTGCATACGTTATCAGCCAAAAATTAATTTTCACCAAAAGAATGATTTTTCTTTTATAATATGATCAAATTTGCCATCCAATTGATAAATAAACAATTTATGAATCTTTACTAAATAATCACGGACCCTTCATTGGTTACATGTTTTTTTAACCAAATTTCATGTTTAAAATCGTATATCATGTGGTGTAGCAAAATCTGGTTGCAAAAAAAATAACATTCAATATTATTTGGCAATTATTTATTTCTTCTCATTACTTTGACATTATCAATATTTATTGAATACTTTTCACTATTTTAATTTAATTGAAACACTAATATTTAATTAAATTATACAAATATCACGGACACAAATGCTTATTTTATTGCAGAAGTACTAATTGTGTTTTGAATTATTGTCAATAGAGGGGTCTGACAATACTATGTAATTTCAATTTCAATTTCAATTAATTAAATGCTTCGAAAGAAACTTTTTAATATTCAATTGCAACGTTTTAAAGGTCAATTTCATGTTTTTAAAACTCATAATCAACTATTTCAAATTTAGTAGGACGCCCACAAACAGACTGGAGAACCGAAACATGGCGATCCATGGAAGCGAGAATGTTGGACTCTGAAATGGCCTTGAGACGGACACAGTAGTACGATTTGACGAGGAACCGCTGATACATGAGTGATCAAAAACACCTCAAATTCATCATGATATTAAAATTAAATTATTTGAATTGAAAGAGTCATTCCTAAATTGGCTTACTAATTTATATGACAAAAAGAGACTTACAACATACTAATAAATAACCGATTGAATGTGAATAATGATTGAATGAAATGTCAACGATAATTAAGGGAAATTGATAGTAAAACCAAAAAAGCCTTTCAAATTAATTTTTTAATTTTCAACTGTCGTTTGATATATGTATCTCATTCATTCTCAAGGTTTTTTTTCATCCTCGTTAAAATTTTTAATTCTATTCGTCCATTTTAAATTGATCCATAAATCTGCTATAATTGGACCTGAAACAGCAATTAGTTTCGCTGCCATTCAAATATTATCCAGGAAACTGTCCTTAAACAATATTCCTGATTTAATTACTGCACCCATTGTTTGCTACCATTCCTTCCGCTATTGATATTTGCAAACAGCATGAATCTATACATATGTTTTCACTCGTTAGAGATTAACAATTGTTTTTTATTATATGTAAAAAATATTATATAAATACGAGATTGACTAATCAAAAATCTCGTAAAAAAATAGAAAATAAGAATATTTCTATAAAATCAATTGTTTGAATACAGTGCAACATTAAATGTTTCTCTAATTCATTGTTGGTTATAAACATTCAGTAACGGGGAACGTATGTTAACTCACGTGCAACGTCATTCAGAAGTTATTTAAGGACACGTGCCAACATTATTATGTCATTCCAACTGAGAAAGAATCGAACCAAGAATGCATTCATTCATTGCCCTTTTTATGGTCCTCTAAACACAAAGTGGGCTAACTGCTGCGTTTATGAGGTGACTTAAGCGACGCTGTTTCTTATAACCAAAACATAAGTGAAACGTTGCTCTTTTTATTCAATGGCCATTGTCATTTGTATCCTTTTAAGTTTTCCTTCTATTCTATTAAGAAAAATATTCACTAATTATTGATTACATTCCCACTAATTATCACTGGCGACATGTTTTTCTATTATCCATTTGGTGACAATTCTTTACTTCGTTGGTGAAGATTTCCATTCAATTTTCTCAGTTAAACTTATGTTAAATGTCGCAGTGAATCAAGTTGAATAAACTTGTGAATTGTTCAGCACAATTTTCATGAAATTTATATTTTATTTTTCTTTAGTTGAGTACCACCCCAATCATAATACATTGCGTGAACATAATTGAAAGAAGATTCTATAATCGTTACAATTCAATGAATCACTGTAGACCATAATCATTCGGAGGATTTATACTACGTATAACTTTTGAATGCACACAGTGAACGCGATTAAATAAGAAGGGATGTACTGTTCAATTCTGGTACAGTATGAGAGACCTCCTGGTGATGTGAATTATCTTTCATTCATTTGTTGAATATTCATTTCGAATCGTTCCACATCAAATAAGGTACCGTCGCCGAAAATTGAAAACACTGATGGATTCATAATAACATTTAATTTTCTCTGTTCATAATATAAACAACAGTACCCATAACATATTGCAATGCAATTTATTATACCATAACATGATTAAAATTTCTCTATTTATTGGAATTTATTTTCCAATTTATATTCGTTTTTAAAAAAATGTCCCATTAATTTAATTTATTGTACAGTTGAATCAAATGATTTAATGTTACGCGAATTTAATTGAACATTCAATTTTCCCACACTGATTCACCTTAACGTAAATGGTGAGGGATTTATAAATGAATAGTGTAATTCGCCTCTATTCAATTCCCTCTGGAACATTTTGAGTCATTGTATCATCAATTGTGTGTACATGTGAATGGGATGATGATAGCCACTTCAAATTGACACTCGTCACTGGTAATCCTTTACTAAGCCGTTGATTAGACTATTAATTTTAATGCGATTAATAATAAATAAATGATGAGTAATAATCGATATGTTTTCAAAATATTTCGAGACAGAAAATGTTGTTGTTTTTCTTGTTTTGGAACACACCCTTCTTGTTACGGATAAAATTAATTTTGATTTACATTTAATGTTTTTACTGGAGGCCACCCCAAAAATAACTGAACAAAAGATTCCCATAAATATTTACGCCCGATAAAATTTATACAGCAACGAGATTCAATGATTGCGGAATGTTTTCTTCCATGTCCTTTGACTTATGACCAATACAATTTATCTAAAATCTAAAAGCAATTGATTCTTTTAATAAACTTGTTTGTTCAATGCCATTCCTATGTAGGTATTATCGATTCATGGAGAAATTTTCAAATCACTTGACCTCAGTCTTAATAGTCACCAATTATTTGGTTGGAAGAAGCAAAAAAAAACCATACAATTCGGTACGACATATAACAGAAACCTCATAAGAAAATAAACGTTACGGTTTGCGATTACCAATAGATATAGTGAAACTTTTTATTTGTATGTTCTGTTGTTAAACCATAGACAAAACACGCAATTTAACCCTCAATTGTAATGCCATGTGCGATAAGTGTGCTTGATTTGAAATTCTAATTCTTCAGTTATATCAGATTGCCATAAAAAGCATAAAAGTGTCCTACTAAGAGAATATTTTGTTTTTTTTTTACGTTCAAAGAATCAGGAATATGAAAGAGTTTTATATGCGAATTACACTCTATTATCATATTATCAATATTTTCCCTGTCATTCAAACGTATGAAAATGTTGATTGTATAGTCAGATTACTGAAAATGTATGCATAGAATGTACTGTACTGTTTTACACGCATTTTAATATGGGGTGAGAAATCACTATATCTCCCTCTTCACCTTTTTTTTTTTATATTTTGATTGGTAGCTAATAATTGTTCGGCTGCATTCTCTATTTTTGCTGCAGAGTGTGACCAGTTGAACACACAATACACCGGTGACTATCTATTTCAATTGATTTTCATGTAACTTTTTTTTGAATTTTATTCTGTTTCCGAACTTCCCTAAATGGTAGTGAATTTTAAACGCATAATGGATATAAAATTTGGTGAAGTGGCCGTGGGAATTATAACCCCGATAAGTGTGTCAACAATTTATAAATCAAAAAGTCAATTCACTATTCTCTATGGGTCGTGCAATAAAAACAAACTAATGAATAATGTTGATTTACTATTTTAATATTACAATTACTCATTTAAGGCTGGTTACTATAAACTGTATAAACAATATGTTTTTCTATACTGAAGTGGTCCCATGATGCAAATATTTGCCATTATGTTGTTTCATTTCATTGATAACACCTGATTAAAAATGATGTTTAATTAAAATCTTAACAGAACCAGATAAATAAAAGATTAAATTAATAAAGTTCTCTTTTGGCGGTGACAATTCATGGCCCCAGTTAAATTGAAATAATTAGGTATTTCAGATTATCTTAAAACAGCCGCAAGCTTGGTTTCAAAGGAACATGATAACCGTGTAATAAGTAAAGTGAAAATAAAAGAAAAAACCATAAAAGCATTTCAGTGCCAGCTATTAAAAAGCTCAAAAGAAATGGCATATCAAACGTTTGCTGTTAATTAACTTTTCAAAACACACAAAAAAAAATATCCCGAGAGTGCTATACGAGTATGACAAAGGAGTTTTAATTAAATCTCTGTCGTATCTAAAAGCGTGAAAAAACAAATTTCTCATAAAAAAAAATTGACTTTGTCTTTAACTAAAATGGGAAATATGATTTTCATCTAATTCATGTTAATGCCACATCCAACTGATGTTTCTCATTGTGGTACATAAAATCCGAGATGTTTGATAACACAATATCTCCCATCTGGTTACCCAAACCATACGTCATCCTCCACAACTGGTTGAATTTTCCTCTGTTTAACTCAATGTTGAGCTCATCAATTTATTTTCTATGCCATACAGCTAACGAACAATTTTATGAAATCCATGAACTGGAAATGACATAAGACAAAACGATGAACTCAATCTATTGCTATTCCTAATCGCTTTTTATTTGAAAATAAAGAAAACAAGATGAAAATGTTGGAAAATTAATTGATTCCTCACAGATACATTCAACCAATCTGTTTCCAATTCACCAATGTTAAATGTTTTCTCTATATAAATTCTCTTATTTATTTACATTTTGTTTTTTTTTTGTCAACACTTCTGTAAAAGTTCAACTCACCGAGTATTAATTTTCATTCATTGACATTTGATGGGATAATATTTTTCTAAATGCCCGTTGGCATTTAATAAATAACAGTCATAGAGTGAATTCTTATTCAAGTATTTTTATTTGAAAATTTTATATATTGATGGCATTTAAGTGGAACCGTTTTTATTATACCAAGATCCCCCATTTATCGGGTCAAACATTGATTCAGTAAATGGCGTATTATAATCAAGTATATATGATAAATGAATAGAAAAGAAATAGCCATAATGGAGAGCCAAGTGTTTTTGTACCATTTAATCATTATATGAATGTGTATGTGTCTCTGGTAAAGGATAACAAGTTAAGCTCTTCCTTTAATAAAAGAGGATAATATGCCATCGATTTACTATGAATATTAATGTGGGGTATATTGAATATGGATATCGTGCCTCCTTTTTGCCATACGAAGGAAAAGGAAATAAATAATGTATCCGTCCTTCTTGGGCTATAAACATTTCCACCCATCGGCTAGTGTATTATGTTCTCTTTCTCTCTATCACACAGCTTTTACTATACATGGGGTATCCATACAATTTACACAATCATCGTTTAACAGTGTAATCCTTTACACACCATACCAGTCATAATATTAGTAATACCATAGCATAAACTGAATGTGAACGGTATGAGCAGTCGCAAGCATTGCTCTCTTTTGCTATGGTGCAAGCATACAGACACACCTACCGGAATTCTATTGGTGGTTGATAATGGTCCCAAATGTCCTGAATATTAAATGGTGAACAACGGGAGCGTCAGAATTACGAGAAGTCTAGCCAACCCTTATATACCATTAAATCGCACCTCATATTCCGTTTGAATAAACTGATTCTATGTTATGTGTATGCTGCTTTTTTTTCTGTTGTTCATCGTTCGACTTCTCACTGCTGGCTTTCTGATCGGAAACGTAACAACAAATAGGGGATGTTGAATATTTTCCGAAACAATTTCATTCAACATTCAGCTATTGAAATAGACGATACAAAAAAACAAGCAAGCAACTACAACATTGAAGAAATTTTCACATCCATTAGTTCACCGTTACTAGCGAAATTTTCAGTACAGTTACTATTCATTTAGCCGTTGAACGATCGTGTTGTGTATCATTTAGTTTTGAGTCACGGGGTTTAAGTGAGGTTTTCCTTATCGAATTTCCAATTTTCTAGTCGAATTTATCATTCAACGAAGACGTTAAGTCAGGAATTAAATTAAAAGTGAAACGATTAATTTTACAAAAATTAATTTTATATGATCAAGACATTGAAAACAATATATTTAAGGTCTTTTAAGAGATAGAAAAAATACGTACAGTGGCAGTAACGTTGATCTGTTGCTTCCATAATATGGTGATGTACCAATTGTGAATGGAACGGAAGTAGAGGTGTCCGGTAACGGTAACGGTAACTCTTTCCAGTTCCTTTTCCTTTTCCGTTATTGTTTGGTGTTGCCGCGTATTATATTTAATATTATACTGAATAATTTTGTGATCATTCGGTGAATTATACTTTTTTTTCGGTGAAATTATTGCTCCTACGAATTCTATTTTTATTTTTTATTCGCCATATTTGGTACAATTTTGTGTTGAGAGTTTGCAAAATAATAAAAAACAAGAAATATAAAACAGCAGTGCTTATTTGTGTTACTCCAAAAATTGAATAAATTTTCACGTTACATAAATTCTAACTTGTAATCAAGGAAGCGCATTGCAGAATTTTTTGTTGGTTACCAGTTAACACAGGAAAATTGTGTTATTTTCTTCCAAACGGAAACGAGAAATATCGAGAAGAGAAAGTGTTAAATTGAAAATTTGTTTTCTCTGCAAAATATATTGAAGGAAGTGATTTGTTTAAAATTTGTTTCGATTTTTTTATTTCCCATTAAATAGTTTTGTCATTTCTTAATTGTCTATGTTGAAGATGTGATTGAATATTATTAGTGATACAAAGAACGATAAAGAACAACTAATTAAATATCACGATTGTGATTGTTATTAAAATGCTGGCAGATATTAAATCTTCAGCTGATTATTTAGGTCGATCAAGTGGGAGTTTCAGTAATTTTTCAATGTTGTTTGCTGGTATGCTTTTCTACATTTTACATAAATCACTATCATTTGACATTCAACTAATATTAATTATTAATCTCATCAATTGTCTCTAATTATTTTTAGATTCATCATACAAGAGCTCATGGGGCTCTCACAACACCACCCAGTCCCAAGGTAAGAAATCATTTAAATGTGAAACGATTAAAATCTGGTGTGCAACTGTTTAATCTAAGCCGCTTAAAATTAAATATTCCATCGAGTGTTAATAATCCAATTGGAACACAAGAGAATCACATGTCAATTCGTTTCTATTGTACCATTTAAATATTCTTTGAATACCAGTCCGTCCAGTGATTTCTCACCCATTGAATTTATTACGATTTGATTATGAACTAAATAATGAAGAGGGTGTAAAAATCTGTGATAGCCTACGGATAGATGCGCCTGTTGTGTTTATTTATCATATCATTCTATTTTTGTTCTAAAAACACCAGCATATAAAAAACATTAGTTAGACAAAAAGTGATCAGTTGGAAACGTCCTAAGGCTAATTTGTGTTTGATTATGTGTTAGAATCATACGTAACATTGAACTGGAAAAAAAAAATACACCAGAATTATGATAAAGTTTTGATACTGGAAATTACACCCTACAGCGTTTATCTTTCCTCACGACGGTATCACCCAAAAAATAATATCAACTGATAGAACACACTGAAATTCTTAATGTTATTCAACCTCATTATGTGATGCGGTGAAAAGTTTAAACAGATTGCAACCGAAATCTCTTTTATCTTTTCTATGTTCAAGTTAAAATTTCATTATGTGTCCTGAAGAGAATACGATTTTTTTTCGGGTTTTTATGAGTTCGTGTCAGTTGTTATTAATCCAGAAGGATGAGTTAAACAATTGCCAGATATAGATTATAACCTCAGGCTATAAAAACACCACAAGAGATGTGTGACAATGTGATGTTGTTGTAGTTCAACAAATGAAAATTAGAATTGCGTCAGATTGGTGGAAATTTTTCCTTTTATTATTCAATGTTCTGGTGTTATCTTAAAAAAAAAACCGCACCCCACAATAACTTTCAAGTGTGAATCCAAAGTTTTCTTATGCTGGTGACATTTTCAACGATATTCTGTTTCGTTTTTGAATCCTTTTATCATTGGAGCATATCAATATACTGTGGATTGTGTTAACTTGAATCACAATGTATGCCTCCAATCAAAACCATATAACGTTGGATATAAAATTTTTATTGCCTAAAGGATTTAGTCACTATAAAAGGTGCTTGCAATCAACCGTATAGGACGATTAAACTCTGTTGTCCTTATAAGAATTGATTGAAGAAAATTTGGAAAATAAACATAAGAAAAGATAAGCGTCATAAATTTGTGAATGAAAGCATAAATATCCAAACAATGGACATTCACTACTAAACGAAGGGATTGAAATCCGTTGATTTTTCTTTTATTCAATTTTCTTTATATTAGAAAATGAACAAATGTTTACACTATCGATATATGTATGTCAATAAGATCAAAGTAAAAATTGTTTGTCAAATCACACGTTATCAATGTAAGTTTATTGGCAAACATATTCCTTCTTTGTTTCATCTAAGAAAAAGTAAAGTGAAAAAGTTTTTAAAGAATCTCTTATCATCTTAATAAATAATAAAATGAAATCTTTTTTTCTTTTTTTTATCATTTCAGGTTATTCAACGAATACACTAAGCACTGTCAGTGTTGGAAAATCGTCATTGGATGCTCATTCTCATTTCAGACAACCAGGTAAGTCAACAGAATATATCAAATATCAGCTACTTATCATACCAAATTCATGTTACATTGACGACAAAGAAAATGCTATTCATATTCAAATAACTGGAAAATAGAAAAATATCAAAAACATTATCGTATCCAATCAATATAGAAAATCTATACCAATTCAAATCACGTAGAAATTTACAAGTGTTAAACATCTATTATCAGCATACGTTTTAGAAGGAGTGAATGGCATTGAATTCATCTTGACGAATGTGAATACAGAAGAATGTAAGCCAATTTTCAATCGTCTCTGAATTGAATCCTATTTAAATTGTATCGATGGTTTTAAGTAAAAGGGTTCCGAAGACTATTAACGCCTTTCAAACTGAGCCAGTTTATCATACAATCACCAACCCTCCCAATAAACATAAACTGATGTTGTCTACCCAACAACGAATATAAAAAGGAATAAAAGAACACAAATCACCACAATGTCTAATTCATCAAACATATTTATTCATCAAGCATAACTTCTCACTTGAATGGATTCGATTAGCCACAAGAACATGCGAAATCTTCTTCTTTGTATTATAGATGTTGTCTTTCCATTTACAATTCACTGACTTTTCGTTGTCACACCAAAAACATTACTTGTGGGTGGCATCAATTTCATTGATATCGAACGAGATATGAATTAAAATTTCATTTGAATGTTTGTCAATACCAAATATTATGTTCTATCAATATTGGTAAATTCAGGACGTTATTAAGATCTTATTTTCTATTTACACAAAGATTCCTAATGTATTCTAAATGCATATTTTCTAATATTTACCATTTCAAGGTGTAGAAATCTATTCAAGGCATAATTCAATATTTAAGTAACCATTTGATATGAGTGTGTCATGCATTAATGTAATGATTATAATTTTCATCAACTCCCTCACCGCCTTCTATGGTCTAATAAAACATTATGATTAATGCAAATAAAAATATGTTTTTCACTGTATTTAATATTTGGGCACGGTTGCATATTGCAGTTCAATCAATGTGTCAATGAATTTCGTTTTAGGCCAAGGAAAATCGATGCCATCGATAAATATTTACTTTATTTATTTTCTTTATTACCATCATTTCTGATGTTCCCATATTTTTGACTTCCTGATTGTGTACGCTAATGTTCATTAAGCCAAACAATAGTCGTTAGTCCGAAGTGTTGATGGTGTTGAGGTCAAACGAAATTAATTCATGGAAAATTGTAACCGAGTACCGACGCTTTTTCCATCGACAAAAATAACGAAATTACAGAAGAATTTCTCACCTCACTAATTGATATAAATCTCAGCATTACTCAAAACTAATTGCAAAAAAATTTTACCAAAGGGAATTCATTACTTTCAGTTTTTTTTTTTGGTTCTTGGTTTTTGGATAGCAAAGTGTAGGTGATTCAATATTTATTCACAACACGTTAGTTTATCCACAATGAAATTGTCTTTATGGCCATTTAGTATTCCCTAGTTGCATACCGGATAATGCATTTTTCCTGGACTGTATTCTTATGACTTTTTCACTTAAATTTCTTGGCATTGATTTGAACAGTTCATTTGATATTACCACAGTGCAAATATGTATTTTAGTTGTATAAAATGTCTAAATTATTAAGTAAAACGTCTTTGTGTCCTGTTGGTTGAGTAAATTCCATTCACATGGGGTGATAAAAGACGTAAATGAAAACATAATGTCAGCCTCAATACCCCAAAATGAATGCCACATGCTCAAGAAAATGTTGAACGGAATACATGGAGAATGAGTAGGAAAAAACAAAGTTTATGTTCGAGGTGCTGTAAGAAAATTAATATAAAACCATAAAATGAAAAACTCTGATTTCCTTAAGTATAAAATAGCGTGACTATTCAGACATATTATTGATTACAATTGTATCGTTCACTATAAGTACCGGTAGCCAGCCATTATGTAAAACTTTAGTTTACCTCACTGCTGTTTAATGGGGGGACAACGACTATTTTATAAAATTGCGTTTCTTTCGTTGTATCCAATTCATTGTGTTTGTACCTGAATGTATTACAGGTAAACTGATCATACTTTTTTTTTGTAAGGAGACTTCTTGATAGAACGATAAAAATATACAAATCAGATGTAGAATTTGATTCATATTTGTACAACAAATAACTTTTAGTCTAATTTTAATGTGTTCCTTTATCGGCAGCAAGAACAACGTTTTCTTTTTTCTATATGGAACTAGTGGTAAACCACTTCACGCACATGATTCAAATATTATGGTAGGAAATCGATTGTTTTAATTACACTAATTCCATTTAATTAGTGGTGAACATAATGAAACATACTTAGAAGTCCATCAAGTATATGGCCTACATCTCAAATTTTTTGTTATAAAATGTGGAACGTGGCATGAGCCAGTACTAAAACAGTTTATTTGTACATTAACGAGTGATGTACAGAGTGAAATATGCAGTATCGATTTAGTATATGAAATTGTTGCCAATAGTATGACAATAGACCTGGCTAAAAGGTGCTTCAACCAAACTTTAACACCAAGAGGACCACTTGATATCCCATAATACTAAGGCCTCCTTGTAATCATCTGTGCCACGTTTTCAAACAATTTATGGAAAATATGGGTAAACGAGGCTACTCTCCATTCCAAAGTTCTTTTTTTAACTCCTTATCTGATGAATTTGATACATAGGGAGAACTATAACAGAATTCATTCAGCGGGATACAAATAAAACACTTCAGACCTCTCAATAGAGTTTAAAAAAGCATTTAAGTGGTGTTATATGGAAATTTCAAAAAAATATTGTTATTAAGAATTGTGTATATGATTCAATGTTGGCATACTGTTTTACTCAATGCATTGCGCTCAATGAATTTAAAGACAAAAAAACAAAATATTTCGACAATAAACGGAATATTCAAATAAAATAAAAGAAACTTCATCAAGAGAAGTATTTATTCCATTTCAAATGTTGCGCCTATTCAAATGAATTTATTTATGTCGACACCCTCGAAATTTGAAATCATTTTTCTATCGAATTGCAACTAAAAATTACAAAGTTTTTCCTTTTTATATTCTTTACTGTTTTCTATAAAATTTTATTTTAAAAATCACATACACAATCAAATTGAATTT
Organism: Coboldia fuscipes; assembly: GCA_001014335.1. Lineage (NCBI taxonomy): Eukaryota > Metazoa > Arthropoda > Insecta > Diptera > Scatopsidae > Coboldia > Coboldia fuscipes. The sequence continues at coordinate 201,700 of JXOR01000190.1, forward strand.
TAAAACAATTGATTGGTATTAAAACCGTGTACCGTTTGAAACACTTGAATTATTTTTATTTTTGAAATAAATTTTAATGTCGTTAAGGATATAATAATTTTAATGTGTTCCTATTGTTATTATGAATTGAAATGGAAACGGTACATTACATTGAAATTATTATTGTGATATTTTAATATAAAGATTCAATGTTTTGCATATTGAAAGACATTAGAGATATTGTATTTCATTCAATTGTATTCATACACAATGATATTCTATTATTTTAATATGCTGAAAACGCAGATTGAGAAACATGAGTAGACATTTTCACTCATTAAATGGCCGAGTGTTAAAATCGACAGGACTTATATTTAGTTATAAAGTGTTACGATTCATGTACAATAGAATCAAATCATTTCTTTTCTCTAAAGTCTTGATATATTACTCCATTTAATTCAATCCCTTCTTCTTATTAAATTGATTTTGCTAAATTAATATTCATATGGTCTATTAGGAGTTACATACATTCATATTCAGATAATTAAATTCATAAAACTACAAGGAATCGTATATTAATGTATACCAAAAACATTATGGTAATGTTAATGACTATTCGTCTACCTTTTTATAAATGCAAACTATTTTTTATGTTAATTTCCAAACGAATAATTATTCATTTATTATTTTCATTCTGTTCTTTATACAACTTACCATTTATATGTTTTTATATGAATTTTATTACAGATCCATATCAAGTGTTTGGACCAACTAGTAGTCGCCTGGCTAGTTCAGGTAAGGTGCTCATTTAAATATCCGATTATATAAGACATAACGTATGCTAATGTAACCAGGACAGGTGAAACATTCAATCAAATTTTTCATGTTGCATAACACCCATTAGTAGCAGAATAATAGGGAAAATGATTAAATAATACGTACAAGAATTATGACTTCTAATTGTTTAAAACCAAAAAAATCATGTTCCAATGAAATGGTATGAGGATTTCAGTTCTAGTCCTGCATCAGGATGAGGTGTTTATGAACACATTTCCATTGGTGTTCCGGTACCCCTCTTTGTTTACGTTCACCCAAAGTTCACAGTTCATTAAAAATCGATTCATCTATTCATTAATGAATTTTGTTGTTGTTGTTGTTACTTCATTGAATGATCATAAAGACGAATTTACCGTTTAAAAAGAAATTGCATGGGAAAATCTGGCCTTAATTTCATCACTCTATTGTTAGATTGATGGCTTTCCCTGCAGCTATAAACCATAGAGTACGCTGGTGAAATTCATAAAACATAAAAAGACGAATCATTCATTGATTGCTCCCTTTGCTCATTCTGTCGCTCTCTTAGTTAGTATCAACCCTAATGACCGATTATATGAACGATTGATGAAACATACGAGTCGATTAATTTAAGTGTGTACGCCTTACATGACTCCGTTATTTTCCTGAGGCTGAAAACTATAAAAAAAAATAAAGAAAACAAGGATAATAATATTTTCCAATAATTTTAAAATGCAACACTGAATATGAAGAATCACTCATGCTGGGCGTGGAAGGAAAATTTTTCAAATGATTTTAATAACTCATTTCAAGATATAAAATTCATATTATTTATCGTGATTTAAATTTCTTTTTTTTTTATTCATCATTGGTTATGATGAAAATGGTTATTTTGATTTATTGATAAACATGATGATGAATGAACGTTTTCACGCGTTATATATGATTGATCAATTTGATGGTGGTAACGTTATAACCTTTAACCATTATATTATTAATAGTATTTAATAATTTATGAGTGATTTACAAGAATTATGTTGTTAATGTTGCCACTAGAATTTTCTTATTATGGAACGGATCAAAAATTATGTAGATTGTTAATGGAATGCATATTTATTCGGAGCTAAAAGAAAACGGAATCATGAAAACAAAAGAATTCTTTCCGTTATAATATTAGTTATGTAATCTGTTTTCGTTTTTATTTATTATTTTCTAGTGTTTTTTGTTTCTTTTTCATTTTGTTTTACACTCTGTCCGATTTCTTGAACATGCACTTGCTACTTGGAAGAAAATCAAAGTGATAAAATCATTTGGAAGCTAATTTCGGTTTCCTTTTACATAAAGTGGTGTATGATTATAATTTGTGTTGCCTGACTTAAAGGTGAACTATGCTATGTTATGTTTAAATACACATTTTTTTTTCAGTCCTTATTTTTATTTTACGGTTTCTATTGAGTTCTTTTCATTTTTTTTGTTGTATATTTTCACGATCAAAGAATGATGTGGAACAAATTAATTTCCCGCGACCATGAAGTTATTGTTAATAAACATGCAAGTATTTCGGTTTTTAAGAATTTATGAGAGTTATACACTTACGTTGATTTTTAATTTTGATATCACCAACGTTTCTCAATGTCCAATGGCAACCATATACTGAAATCACAAGTTCTTTATAACTTTCATTGCATAATGTTGGATGCATAACTTTAAAGCTAATCTCCTCTTTAATAAAGAAAAAAGAAAATTGTTATTGAAAATCCTTTGAATTGTTCATCTAATTTTCTTCCATATTGTTCACCAAATAGGCACTAAAGATTATTATGGTACATATAATTTAAACATTCTGTCGGTCTGTAACAACCATAATACTTACAGTTTAATGCTTTTCTATTTAGAGGATTTTCAACATTTCTATACACGCACATATAAATGAATGGCAAATGGGAAAAAGAATAAGTAAAATATTTCTTAAACGCTTAATTACAGTCACTTACCTGTAAGAGGAAATAATAATTAATCAACATTCTATACTTCAGTTATTTTTTCTCTACCGTACTTTATCAAAACGATAGAAGCCATTCCATGGGACATTTACTGATATCGTTCCTTTGGAGATTTAGTTTCGCTGTTACCTTACGATTTTACCATTTAATCACGTCGACATGAAGACTGTTTTGTTCACCCCGAACTCTGGGCCCATTAAACGGAACGAATACCCAGCTGGTAACCATATGAATATTACATTTTACGTAGGAGTTATGTTTTATGCAAATCAGATCCAGATAAGATCGTGTTTCAATTCACCTGCTCATTAAAGTGGTCTTGCTCACCTCAAATCGCATCAAATTTTTATTCCAAATTTGATCAGATTCTTACTATGTGGTCCACATTTAAACATATTATGCTAATTTAATAATATTTTTATTATTATAATATTTCCTAAAACATGAAAAATGTTTTCCCAAATTATACCAAAAATAAATACAAAATAAATGATTAGAAACAAACCGTTCTTAGTTAAAATAAAACATACAACACAATTCCAGTATGGAAATTAAATAGTGGAAAATTTGTACAATTGCAAATTAATTCATATGCATAATGATATAGTTTTCTATAAATGAAATATCCAATTTTCTGTTGTTAGAACATGAAATCAAGTAATAAATAATTCGAATAAAAATAAAAATTCATTATTTTGTTAAATGTTGACCCTTAATGTTTATGTTTTATTTCCATATAAAATCGTTTTAGGTTCCGGACAGATTCAATTATGGCAATTTTTATTGGAATTATTGAGTGATTCAAGTAATGCTGGCTGCATCACATGGGAAGGTACGAATGGTGAATTCAAATTAACAGACCCAGATGAGGTGGCTCGACGTTGGGGTGAACGTAAATCAAAGCCAAACATGAACTACGATAAATTAAGTAGAGCACTAAGGTAAGTTAAGATTCAATCAATCGATATTTTTGTTTCATCAGTTTTATTTGCAACTGTTCGATTAGGGGAATTCTTACTTGTGATATATAAATTCAATTTCATCTTCATTTCAAATGTTTCTAATTCAATTTATGAACATGGCTAATTTACCAGTTTTTATCTTATTGATGCTTTTATGCCAATAATTCCTTTTGTATTGTTGATTACGAGTTATGATCATTCAAAATACCACTAATTTTTTTTTGTCTAATCGCTTCTTTACTTTTGTTAATGATTAAATAATAAATCTATGTACAGTGGATGTAGTTACCATCAAACGCCCATTGACCATTAAATTGCCCTATTCAATTGTGTTTTTTCATCTCAATATTTTCATTTTCCATTTGGATTTTATTTGATTTTTATTGATGTTGATACAAACCTCAACTCGATGGTTTACTCTATTGTTACCAGTGAACAACAACTGCTAGTTTTTTCTATCAATTTTGGTCTTTATTATTTCGCTATAATTACACTGGATAAAATGTAGCATTTTTATTTTTGAACGGCAATTTGATAGGGTCACTTTTGGTTCCTATTTGTTGGCAATTATTGGAAATTGTATTTTTTTCTGGCATCGTAAATAAAATCGATTCAAATTAAATATAAAATGGTAAAAACAAACAAGGAATTCATTTATGTTATCAATGATATTTGTGAATCCTCCATAAAACATTACGTTCCATTATTCCACCTGACGAATTGTTTAGGAACGCTTTTTCATTGTCTTTGTTAAGTGCCACTTTCACCGTTCTCTACCTTTAACAATATAAGAGATAAGTCATTGAATTTGCATTAAAACTCTTCAGATGTTTGTAGCCAAGTATCTACCTCTTCACAGTCAATGTGAATTCATTATCTATAAACTGTGTGTACCATGGAAATGCCGTCGGTATAATGACACTATTTAGGAACAGAAGATTGTCAATTATCTAAATGAATTTTAAAATGTTACCTAATTGAATATGTTTAATTACAGGTATTACTACGATAAGAACATAATGACCAAAGTCCATGGTAAACGGTATGCATATAAATTTGACTTTCAAGGATTGGCAGCTGCCACACAACCAGCGGCCAGTGATCCAGCATATAAATATCAAAGTGATCTATTTATGACACCATATCATCATGGAGCTAAGCTAAGCTCATTTATGAGTCCACATCATGGAATGACATCGTCATCAGGTAAGCTTTGTCATTTTCTATTAATTAAATACGTTCGATTTAAGAAACCTCAGTTTATTTGATCATTTTCAAAAGTTAAAAAAAAATTGAATTTATCGCTAGAAAGAAAACCAAAGAAGTGCCATCGATCTATAAATTTATACTTTTTTCATTCTACCATTCTTCAATTGACTTGATTTAAAAACCATTTCCATTTGTCTTATCAAAATCCAATAAACAATTATTTTAATGAGAACTGGAAAAGGAAAATTTTTCTAGAAACAGGAAAAAGTAAAGGAAATTTTCAATAATAATGATATTGAACTTTGGGTGTTGGGCACCAAACCAGTTGAACGATTACTGCCGTTTTGTGCCAAAACCAAAAGTGTGAACAAAAAAAAGAACGGAGTCGGCATAACGAGTGTTATATAGCACATAAAGGAAAGATGTATAGTTGAATGGCTACCCTCTGTTCAGTGAATGTGTCATATTGTATTGGTTCAAGAACCACATCAGATTGTTTAAAAAAGGAAAAGAAAACCATCCACATCGGACGTTGACTACGCGCTATAGGATACCAAAATGTAAAAAAGAAAGAAAATGTTCAGCGCTTCTTTTGGCACTTTGTTGTTCAGTGAGATGCCATTGGAAAATTATTGTATTTTCCCCAGCATATATTCTTATGTAGACTAGTTAGTCTGTTAAATACCATTGAGATTCACACCATCACAGTGGGTAGAAGACACATAAGCAACGTGGAACAACAAAATGGAAGGAAGAAGTCTAAAATCGATTATGCGAATAACAGTTAAGTTGAAAAACGGTTTTTCTTTCGGTTCCTTTCAATACATTATTTATTTTCTTGTCTCGTTTTCTCTTTATATGACAATGCTTGTCTCTCACTCTAAACTGAAAATTTTATATACGAATGTTATATTCAGCCATTTGGACATGAATATTAAATAACATGATGATGGTCTTTATTATTCGGTGGGTGGTTTGCCAATCCGCCGATTGTTGGTGTAAAATTGATCAATATTAAGACTATGAGAGTCGGTTTCTATAGTTGCTGTAATATTTTGGAAAAATATATAAAAGCCGAACGCCACTTCCGTTCTGGGTACAATTGGATTCCGTTTGGGTTGACGGAAGTTCTCGGAAGTCTCTCACTTTGTTGGAAAACTGAATGTTTCGTACAAGTTTTTCTTTTTATGGTATTCTGTTGTTTCTTTTGGTTATGTGAACCATTTGGTTCTTTATGTGATTTCGATAAAGACTCTCATGCTTTACACAAAAATAAAATTTCTTTCATTTATATAATTCACATTGATACTAAGTCAATTGTAAATATAAACTCAACTTATTTTTATAAAATTCAATTGATATGGCCTTCTTATTTATTGATTATTTAATAAGACTTTAACTTCTTTGGTTGATTGGTGAGACTGTAACTAATTGATCTTTAATTCTCTATTTTATTTTAATAGCATCAATATTTCCATCGGCGGCATCATGGAGTAATTGGGGTAGTCCAGCAACGAATTTATATCCGCCGCATTCAATGAGCCATGTAACACCATCACATATGGCACCACATTTGGGCAGCACTTATCCACATTATGCATGACCATCATCTTCAGGCGGTGGTTTTTAAAATTACCAATACTCTTAACCAGAGTATTATAGCCAAGTGAATAATGACACACGGACAGATGGATGAAAATTAAAATTTAAAAATAACTGTATTTCATCACAGTTTTTCCTGTATTTTTTGAGACATTTTAATTGAATTCAACGAATTAAACACAAAAAATAAAACAGAAAGAGTAAAAACATCAAATTTAAACTTTCCTACCACTATGGATTATTTTTAAACTGTGAATAATAGTGAATATTGTTCACAGGATTTACCATTTAAGTAATCATAATTCAATAATAAATGAATGGTGAATGAATTGATACGATGAATTTAAATTAATTTTCCAATTGAATTGTAATATTAACGTATCGCAACGATAGATAGAATGCTGTTAAATGTTCCATAAAGGAAATGAATCGAATCAATGAAAGAATTAAATAAAAAATACTTCACAGATTATAATTAAAATTCAATATAAAATAGCTTCAAAAAACAAAAAAATATTCAATTGAATTATAGATCTCAATGTAAAATTGTACAGCCCAATATCACTGTGGGACTATTTGCAAAAAATAAAAATAAAATATTTGGTAATAACTTTTATGTTTACCAAATACAATATAAAATTATTGTAGATCATAAATCTACTATATTAAATGATATTTAAAATTAAAATAAATAAAAGTGAATAATAATGTTTTTAAATGTCCAATTTAAACATATAATATGTAATAAATTTAAAAATAACAAAAAAAAAAAACAAAAACTACATAAAAATTATTGGTAATGTCTAACTGTATGAGATTTAGTGCTCCCCCACAAAGAAACAGATAACATTTAAGGAAAAATAAAAAATTTGAATAAGAAATCAATTCCATCATTTAAAAACTTCTCTACTAAATTAAGTGTATCGAAGTGTAGACTATTTCCATTTTCATTTTTATGCTAATCGTATCAACTCAATTTTTTTTATTAATTTCCCATAACGATTAAATGTAAAATGTAATAAAAAGAATCAATTTATTGAGAGACATTCAGATATAAATTTAACATTAAAATGAAATGTGTATGGTTAGCAATATTATAGTGATTATGTTTTTCTTTCCAGTAGTAATTAATAGAATAGCATTCATTATTGAAATGCCCAAGTTGATTTAATGTAATTTTACTATTCATATAAGGTTGATAACATTATAATAATTTTCAATGTTTAAATTAAATTCTGTATATAATGAATGATGATTGCGTTATAACGTCAATCTAACTAGACATTTGGAGTGTCTAGAAAACCACCATAAACGGAAATGCATTTGCAATAAACAGTAAAATTTAAATATAAAAAAACATATTCAAATTTTAGTTAAATTAATATTTTACCAAACTAATGGATTCATGTTTGCCATTCTGTTACAATTTAAGTACCATTTTAAATCAAATTCTAGTCATGAACATGTGTGAATTATACCAATTATAATTTAAGATGAATTTTAATTATAATTCAGTCACCAACACACAAACACACCCCTTAAACTGCTAACAAACCAAAAATAAAATGTGAAATCTTTTATCGTAACCATAAGATGATGAATTATTCATAAATACTCACATAAAAATCGTAGTGTAATTGTTGTACCTATAATTATAAAAATGAATATAATTAACCAAGAAAAAAAAATGAAAAGAAAGAATACAATCTATTTTATTATGGAAATGCATTGAACACTGTTTCTTAGTTTTTTTTTTTAATTAAATATTTTCAATTTCACATTTAGTATTAATTTATTTTAAATTCACTCATATTCAATAAGTCGATTTTATTAAGATGAAATGCGTATAAAAATTTTCATTTAAACATGTCACATATATTAAGTAAAAACGTTGTAGTTCAGACAGATAAATTATCGCAGTAAATGAAATGCATTTAAATGAAATTAGTTGTATATTTTAACAATGGAAAGACTGTGATAGTTAAAATTTAATTTTTACTAATTAAACGTAAATGAAAACAGTGTTATAATTCTATCATACGATTTAATAAAACATTAACAAATGTTTTGATTCAAATCTTAATCCGTTTTGTAATCAAATTAAAGATGATTTCAAACGGTGCCATTATAAATCATCGGCAATAGATAATTAATTGAATCACATACAATTTAAAGGAATTGAAACTGTGTAAAGAGAGATTTAATTGCAAGACATCCATTGGCTATAATTTAATTATTGTATACTGTATCTATCTAATTCGTTATTAAGTATGTTTAATGAAAATGCATTTGTAAGGATCTTAATGATTTTAGACTCTATCTGATGATCTGTACGACGAATGTGGAATTCTTAAGAAATATCACAACTTAATTGAAATAAATGTTTCGACAAATGAATCGTTGTTTTATTACAATTATTATTTTGTTATTCATATGAAAATTGCATAATAAGTAAATGTTTCAAAATAATGAATGATGAAAATTGTGGAAATCTATTAAGATTAACAAAAAAAATCTGTCGCTGTTTGATTTGAAATGGAAAATTTAAGAAATTATTACATTGGTGATAGGCAGTTTTATACAGAAACTACGCCATCGACTATTGTTTTGTATAATTTCACACAATAGATCAAAGCAAGCGAAATTACGTGTATAGACGGTCCCGATGACCAATGTGTTAAACAAATTGCAATGTATATACAATTTTAATGGAATTCAATTTCTAAATTTGGTTATTCTACAATGTTGGTACCACTGATTGTGCAACCAAAGTTTTGAACCAAAGTTTCGCCGTTATTTTAGCAATTAATTTTACATAATTTCCACTGTTCCCTTAAATATAACATTATTAACCACAATAAACTGGAAATCCTATATCCAGAATATAGAAAAATCACAGCTAAAAACTTATTTGAACGGATATTTTAGAAAAATTATTTGCATTCACCACGACAAAAACAATCATCGCCTCCAAAATTATTTGTTTATAAAATCGGTGGATCGAAACAAATCGGCTCATAACCGTGGTGCATTGACAAAAATTATACAAATTGTGTATGAACTATAAACAGATGTTAAAACAGATGCGAAATTAAATCAATAGAGGAGTGGAAATAAGTTTCGTATGAATGAAAATCGTATGCAATTGTGAAGTAGATTTCTGATTCTGATCGCATAATCGGGCGAATTTTGAGATCTTTCCCATTTTGTTCCAATCCCACGTAATTTAAAATTTAATTAATGAGACCACTCTCGCTCTCATGCACATCAGATTCCATTGCTAAATGGGTAATTATTAAAACGGTCGTTCCAAGACTTGCGTACGTGGCTGTGAATCCACCATGCAGTCCACCCTCTTGATTCAAATGTTCTTCAGATACTTTAAATTCAGCCACAGTATGACCATCATCTCCCGACACGACACTCAACTGAAATCAGGAAGTAAAACGGTATTAGCAAATGTCTATCAACAAAAACTAAAAATTCTGCACTTTTCTCATGTTTGCATCGAACGTTTTGCACTGCAATATATTCTGATACATATTTCAACAGTTCTGCACCTTTTTACCAGCCATCGTTAGTACAAACACTAGATTTTCGGACTGATGAAATGGACTATTTATATTTTAAGCCAATTATCTAAAGAGGTTAAAGTCTAAGTTGTTGCGTATGGATTATCGTGGATGTGTAAAATGTAATAAACCATGAAAACGGAACAAAGGTGATAATAGTCACAAATCATCCTCATTGAAATTATACATTGGACATTATTTGAAACAAAGATATGTAATGATTTAGAGTTAATATTATTTGTTTTGGTGGAAAGAAATTTTTATGAATGAAAGTGGCTGCAATGTGCTGCATTTGTAGAACGTAAACAAATAAATTGAATATTTATACAAAACATACCTTGTTCAGATGCTTGGAAAACCGGGTTGTAGTTTCAAAGAACTTTATAATCTCNATAGAGTTAATATTAAAAACATACCTTGTTCAGATGCTTGGAAAACCGGGTTGTAGTTTCAAAAAACTTTATAATTTCACTAAAAATGTCTATATTGGCGAATATTGCACTAGCTGGTTATGATATGAAGCAAATTTTGGATGCAGATGATCTAATAAATTCGACACTTCAAACACAAGCTTAGGTTCTAAGCTAAGGTTTTAGTTGAGAAAAAACCAAAATTAGAAGGCAATGCAGTAGCTAATCCAAATCAACCATCCGTTTACACACAAAATGCTACAAATTTGATTCAAAATTCATTGCATTTGGTTCAACAAGTTAGTCCGGATGAAAAATCTAATACAGAAAATAATGAAGATGTGACTCAACCTGCAGAGAGAGAGTCGTCATACACGAATAAAAAATATGAAATCTCAGCAGCTGCAAAGAATATAGTAATTAAGAAGATTTTAGATTTCCGCATTTATCCAATAAATTGGCATCAGAACTTAAAAGTGAAGTTTTAAAACTCTTAAACCGAAGAATCGAACACCATACTTGATATGGGATAATAGTACTCGTACACAATTAATTGATTTCCTAGAGGATCAACGTTCAGCAAATTCCTAAAGTACGTTCAAATTATCCAATTCATAATCCAAAATCATTTGTTATTGATTTACTTGACTATTTGCAACAAGGGTATGTCTAACTCATTAGCTAACAGAAGGGAACAAAATCGATGAATAGTCATACAGCTGGTGGCATTTTAATTCCTATGTTAGCTGCAAATCATCCTCAACGACAAAAGAACTTTAAAAACTTTGATGGAGTTCTTGATGAATATAATAATTATTTTATTTAACGCTCCTACCGAGCCTTTTTTAATTTTTGTTTTTACATAATTAAATTACAATGTTTATCTACCTCATCTAGCACTTTCCTTACTTTCATCAGGAAGCCCACATTTTCTCCATTGTGTCTTAATATAGCTACCCTACATTTAACATTCTTTTCATCCTTACAACAGCTATTTAGCCAGCGATTTATTTCGTCTGTTCCTAGTTTACAAATTCTACATCTCTTTTCTTCTTCTGTTCTCCAACTCGACTTATTTCTTTCATAATTTTCACACCTAAAACCTGCCAATATTTCTATATCTATACCCTTTCTTAAATATCTAGGTAAATCAATGCACATTATTTCTTTATAACTATCACTAAGTCTATTATATATTAATTGTTTGTCAATCTCTTTATATTTTTCCCTGATCCAAATCCAAAAATTTATGCTGTTCTCTACGTTTCCATTAAATAATCTAATATCTAATCCTAATTTATTACTAAATGTTTTTCTTTGTCCATACTACCCGTATGTTTCTTCTTCCTTTTTATTTTTCATTTCTTTTCTACATTCAGTTACGAATAAATTTTCCGATGTTTGTATTTTCTGTACATACTTAACTGCCCTACTACTAGCTACCTGTTGCACTTTATCGATTTTTGTTTCAACATACAGAATCTCGTTCTTAGTGTTTCTTTTGAGTTTCAGTATCCATTTAAAATACTTCCCTTGTACTGCTTCCATCGCTTCAATGTCTCCGTACTCAAATATCTCACTTCCATACAACATCCCGCTTCTTATCAACGCATCGAACATTGCCCTTCTTACAACGAAGTTATTTCTATATGAGTTTCCACCGATGCTCCAGACCATACCCAACTTCTTATTCGCTTCCTTCGCCAATTCTTTTATATGATTAGTAAACCTGCCATTATTGGAAAAAATAAAACCCAAATATTTGATTATTTTCAATTCCTCTATTTCACTTTCCTTCCATTTCCACAATCCTTTACTGCATCTTCCACCCCTGCTGAAGTACATCATTTTACTTTTATCTGTATTCAATTCTAGCTTCATACGTTTTAGGAAATTCTGGAAAACCTTCATCGTTCCCCTCATTTCCTCCTTGCTTTTTGCCAGCAAAACTAAATCATCTGCATACGCTAATGAAAATATTTTTTCCTTTCCCACAACTATTCCGCGGTCCTGACCCTTTCTTAAGCGCAAATAGTGTTGGACTTAATGGACATTCTTGTCTAACTCCTTTTTCTTGATGAATAAAATAGGTCTAAAGCACGTGCGCAATTAGAAACTAGATCTACAATTGAGGAAGTTCCAAAACAGCAATATAATTTTTCATCTAACACATGGGACAAAAATTAGTGAGACTAACTATGTTAGAAGCCTTTTTTCTTTAAAATTTCACTTTATTCATCAAGGTACTCTCCTTCAAGGATGATACAATAATTCCAACGATCATCCAACTTCTCGATCCCCCTTTTGTAAAACGTTCCCTTTTGGACGTTTTGGACGCGGTTCACCGGATGCTGTCATCAGCTTAATATGCTCTTTTTGATTCTGGAGTGTAATAGTGAATCCATGTTTCGTCCATCGTTACATACCGGCGAAAAAAATTTTGATGATCCCGCTTTAACAGGTCTAAACAGGCCTCTGAATCATCAACACGTTGTTGTTTTTGGTGTCCGGTGTGAGCATACGCGGCACCCATTTGGAAAGNATCAGCTTAATATGCTCTTTTTGATTCTGGAGTGTAATAGTG